>JAWZYV010011706.1:0-281818 GCA_038373885.1 Cheiracanthium punctorium | reverse complement strand
TTTATTTAATTTTAAAACTTTTGGAATTAGTGATTTACCTACATTACATTGTAAAAACTTAATCCTGAATTGGCTTGTTTATCACCAACGCTAGAGACTGAAGGGTTATGTGTTTGATCTTGGTATACCACTGAAAACTGCGAGGTATATGTGCATTAAATCCATTGTTCCGAAAGTTCTCTTGACATTTGCCAGCGACTTCAGACTGTTGCCAGAACTATTGACTTCAGACTGTCAGACAGTTGCCCAGCGACGTGCAGCATTCAGAAGTCCTCCATCTTCTCAAGAGGATCTAACTTTTGATTAACCCATTGTAAACCTGTTCACCCTCATCATGAAAAAGGTACATGCTCTTTCTTTGACTGATGTTTCTTCCCAGAATGCTTTTTTTGAATGCTTTACTGGACCCAGAATTGTAAGTTTTTTTAACTTTCTGACCAATGTTCCCGATTGGCGGGGTCGATCCAGGAATTTTTTCCAGGGTCCCATTTTTGTGAATTTCAATACTTAATTTTGTAAATTAAGGGGTCTTAGGAGGATTAACCCTTTAACGCACAGTGATCCTGCTCTGGGAACACCCAACTCTGACGTTCTGATTGTTGCCAGTCACGAAGAATAGATTTGATTTCTATAAAAATAGTGGCGGGTGACATAGCTCCACGAGAATCCTTTACTTTTTAGCATGTCATTTCCCGTAAAAAAAATGGTCGCGATTATTTTTAACAGCACTGACATCTGCTGAAAAATGGAAAAATGCGAGAAGAGATGGATAGATAGCCCAATGCTGAAAAAAGGGCAGTCGTTGCCATCGGTCGACTTAACTACCAGCAAGATGGCGGACGATCGAAACATTCATCGCGTGCCACAGATCTAGAGACCCTTTTTTTGACACAGCCGTTGTCAAAAAAAGGGTCTCTAGATCTGTGGCACGCGATGAATGTTTCGATCGTCTGCCATCTTGCTGGTAGTTAAGTCGAGCGATGGCAACGGCTGCCTTTTTTTTGGCATTGGGAAAGGGTTGCGCCTCAAAGGGTTGAGAATCCAAAAAATCGATTTTCAATTTTAATTTCATTTGAAAACTTACTTACTTCTGAGCATTTTGATCCCAATTTCATGCAATAAATCCAACTAGAACCGGAGATACACATAAAAATGTTTTATGAAAGCTTCATATTTGAACGCAGTAAGATAACTTTAAATTGCGTTTTCTCAAAACGCATTTTTATGAACTATCCGCAAGATAACAAAATTTCTATGATTCGTAGCTTCACGAAATTTTGTACAGTTATAACTGGTATCAGTATCTATAGAATGAATTAATATTAAGAATTTTAAAATTGCATTTGAAATTGAAATTTGAAAAAAATCGTACTTTACCCTTATATTTCTGTTAAAAATTTCAAAAGTTTTTCTCTCTCACGTTTAATATTAATTCATTCTATAGATACTGATACCGGTTATAACTATACAAAATTTCGGGAAGATACGAATCGTAGAAATTTTGTTTATCTTGCGGATAGTTCATAAAAACGCGTTTTGAGAAAACACAGTTTAAAGTGACCTTATTGCATTCAAATATGAAGATTTCATAAAACATGAAATTGCACCAGAAGGAATTTGCACAAGAAGCAAACAATTCCTTGCTGAAGAATTTAAAAAACCTATACAGGATAAGGATTGTGAGGCAGTGGCCGAAAATATGGTAATCACTTTTAGTGACAGGAGGTTGCTTGCCTCACAAAAATGTTTAATTGAAAATTTAAAACAGGAATATCCAATGCTATTTTCAGAACTTGGTATTCTTTTAGATTTTAAATTAATAAATGGTTTTGAGTTAGAGAATCAATTTTTTCAGCAACTGCAGTTGTGTGCAGAAAGGGTAAAAGAACAAGCCATTTTGTTAAAAAAAGGTAAAACTGTCACTGATGGTATTCTAAAACAAAACTATAGTTCTGAAATTACTGCTTTAATGTTGTTGCCACATTTATTGGGAGATAAGAGTGCAGAGTCATTATATCGAATATATCCACTGGAAACAGATCCAACCACAATAAAAATTTCTGGCCCTGAAACTCCCCATGTTGCAGCATTGGGCAATATCAACAATGATTGTTTGTGCTACATAGTAGTAGAAAACGATAATGTCCTTTCTGTACTTGGGTTCGTAAAAGCAATAATGCTTATGTTCGCACTATATTATTGCAGTAATATAGAATATCCGAACGAATGTTGCCGTACTTTAAAATTTATACAGACGTATCTTTTAAAAATGACAGAAGCTACAAAATTGCCATCTAAACTGATAACATTTTGTTCAAAAATGCCCTAAGCATTAATCAGGGCTGAGAATCTTCAGTGTTTTCACCAGGGTTTCAAAAAACAGATACCCCAGGTGGGTATTATTGATTTTTTTTTTTTTGGGGGGGGGGGGTTATTAAGATTTCTTTATAGTATAACACTTTTTATATTTAAGTTTTAAAAGTTATTTCAAAACAGAATAATTTTAGTCTAAAAGGAAACTTTCATTACAAAATAATTAATTAAAATATAAAAATAACTAATGCAGTACTATCTTTGTCTGCTGGCGTTTGGCTCCTAATTTGTTTTATGACCATAGATAAAACTATATTAATGTTCATTTAGAAAAATATGTTGTTTTTGATTGGCTGTTTTCTATTGCTTTTTAAATTTATGAACGTTTTAATATTTTTTTTTTTGATTACCGAAACCCTGGTTTTTGCTATTTTTTGCATATTTTGCTTTTCTAAAAGCATTTTCAAAGATTTTTTTCCACTTTTCTTATTTTGCACGATTGTAGAAATTTTTTCAAAGAAATGTTCGCTGAAGTCCATGTGTTTTCAATTATATTTATTTGCCAATTTGTTTCTCAAGGTATATACAGTATATATGCACTTTTCCATACACTTTTCATGTTTGTGTATTCTCATCCCTGATCATTAAGAAAGTGTTTGATATTTCTTCTTGTAAATGTGTATTTTAATAATTGTAATTTGAATAAAAGTGAATAATTAAATGAATTTTTATTAATTATATTACAAGTGGTGTTTGGATATTCTTTTGTATGTTACATTAAATCAGCCATCAGTGATGGGCTTTTTAACAGACTTCAGAAAATGAGATGGTTATACATATATACATGAATACACTCGTGTGTATATATATATATATATATTATAATAAATATATATATATATATATATATATTGTGTAGTATGTTGCTGCGACTTTTTTTTTTAATGCAGACTGATATTGATCATTCTTTTTTCTTTGGATTTGGGATATATCAAAGGTGGTACCATATTAATTTGATTAAGTTTTGACGATATTAAAATTTGATTTAAAAAAATATCATGATATAAAATGCTTTTAAGGGTTACTAGCAATGGCGGTGGTCAAAAGTTGCCAAGGTTGGTTAACTATAAGTGCCAAGCAATAAGTTTTCAAAACTAAACTTGGCTTAGTGATATTTTTTAGATTTGACAAATTGCCAACTTATACTTCTTTTCTATTGGGAATAATAAAGATTCATAATTTGAGATCTAATTTACCATTTACATGCAAATTTTGGTTATTAAATATGTAGAACATTAATTTTAGATTGAATAAACCTTAGAAAAGGAGATATCACTCTTACATAGCTCATTACTTAACATTGCTCCTCCCCCCCCCCCGAAAAAAGAAAAAAACAAACAAACAAACAAAAAAAAAAAACAACCCTGCACATTCCGGGAGATACAATTACCAAATAAGTGGTCACATTTATCAAAGATGAAACTGAAAATCTACTTTGTACATATATAAGATTTACACTGCTTGTAACTAATCTCGAAAATTATGGTAATCTTCTGATAAATTGTTGGCAATATCGTAACTTTACATTATATTGTGGAAAATGTGTTATGTGATATAACACAAAACTTTATAATATATATATGTGTGTGTGTGTGTGTATAATTGGAAAATATTAGTTATTGGGATTACTTTAAAAATCTTTTTTAGCATTTGGAAGCCAGAAAATGGAGTAATTAGTGAGACTGCAAGCTTAAACCCGATTTCCTGAATGTGCAAGGAAATTTCCTAAATAACAGTAATATTTAATTATAAATGCTTAATTAAAAAAATAATTCAAGAACAAGAAAAGTTAACCCCGAAAGATAGTAATAAGTATAAGATTTGATTTTAAATTAAAGGAAATTTTAGGTTTAAAAAAAAAAATCTGAAATTTTAGAAAAATAATTCCTGGAGACAGTTTGAAATTTCTAAATATCGCAAAACACAATCACCTCAATTCAAAACAATAAAAATAGGTGATTTATTACTTGTACCATACATAGCTGTTTAGTGCGTACATCAGTGGTGGTTGCTTCGCAACCATCGCTACTGCAGCATCTGGACCAATAGCAATAGTATTAGGTCATGATTGACAGCTCGTACTTGCATAATGCTATGTTTTCCTTATGTATTGGAGCCTAGATTTTTTTGAAGAAAATAGTGTGGGATAAAAATAGGTATAAATTATTTTGTGGTTATTAAAAAGTACATTTTGTAAGCTTGTTTTTGTGCACATGGTTTTATGTCGCATAACTTGCATGATCTGCAGAAAGTATAAAATTTGAAAAGCGTTGTTATCAGCCAGGACCTGCTTATTATTTCCAATGGGTATGTTGGTAATTTCATGAGCTGAAAATTCATCAAATTTTTCAAAATAAATAATACAGTACTGTGTGATTAGTTATGTAAAATGAAATGCCTGGACTTGAAAATATCCTGCTGGAATCTCTTATGTTAAAATTTTCATTTCTTATTTAATTTTATTTGTTGATTTCAAACATTTAAGTTATTTTCCATTGTGCAAGTTTTTTAAAGGTAGTACTAATATATATCTTTCGTTATGAAAAAAAGCAAAACATTTTTTGTTGAGTTTGATGTGTTGGATTCTAGTATAAAAATACACATTTAACAAACCATGTACACAGCTTTCTCCCACCCTCTTTTATTATGATGTCTAATTTTTCAAATCATCAGAAAAACTAATTTGATTTACCAAAATAGAGAAAATCCAATATGAATATAATTTTCCTAAAGCACAGCATTGTTTTCAATCATAGCAGAAAATCCAGTAGCGTAGGTCCATTTTCTCCAGTAGAGGACAATTTCTATGGTTGAGAGAAGAGTGTCTTAGGCTGAGAGAAGAGTAATCCATTTCTATGGTATTCTGAAGAGTGAAAACTATAAAGTTAAAATTTAATGATTCACTGCATAAAACATATCACTCAGGTTAGGACAAGGGCGGATCCAGACACTTGTTTCGGAGGGGCGCAAATCATGAATACTCATTTTATCTAGTGTAAAGCCCCCTTAATATTGGTGAAAGCCCCATTTATCTAGTGTAAATATATTTTTCTCGGAGGGGGCGCGCGCCCCCTGCGCCATCCCCCTGGATCCGCCTTTGGGTTAGGACCAGCCACAAAATGTCAAGACATGACTAGGCAACTGTGCCTACTGCTAAGAGTTAAAGGCAAAATAAATAAGCAAAAAATAAACAGCAGAAAGCATGACATCTGTTGCTTAATTTACAATACATAAAGTATTATTGCACGCCGACCGGATTGTATGGTGGGTAGAGCACCGTCCTACGGTTTCGGGTTCAACTACCGGCAGTCGGGGTTCGATCCCCGATAAAATTTTTAATTTTAAAAATCAATAAAATGTACAGGCATCATATTCTCAATAATTAACATTTGTTGAGACTAACACAAGAGTTAATAAAGTTGGAAACATCCAATAACGTAATGCCATTTTTTTCTATGTAAAAAGAAAATACATAACTAAAGTTGGAGTTTAGATTCAAATTCGGCGCATTAAAATAAAAAATTGCTAAGCATTTTCTTAACTAGAAAAAGTTTCATTTTTAGTATGTATTATCATCTAGAACAAAGTGCACATAAAAATTTCAAGGTTTCTGTAACTTTTAAAATGTATTTTCTTGCAAAACCGCATAACTTTTAATCGCTGTATAAAAATAGTTTTTACTTTTCTAAAAAAAAAAAAAAAAAAACCCTGAAACCTTCATTCATCAGGAACGTTCCTGGCCATAACAGGAGCATTTCTGGCAATAACAGAAATGTTCCTGATTTTCACAGAAAGCTTACTCACAAACATTGAAACATTCCAGATTTTACAGGAAGCTCACTAATATTTCACTGGAACCTTCCTGGATCGTTCAGTAAAGTTCCTGATTTTCACAGGAAGCTTACTAACAATTCACTGGAACCTTCCTGGATCTTTCAGTAAAGTTCCTGATTTTCACAGGAAGCTTGCTGACAATTCACTGGAACCTTCCTGGATCGTTCAGTAAAGTTCCTGATTTTCACAGGAAGCTTACTAAAAATTCACTGGAACCTTCCTGAATCGTTCAGCAAAGGTCCTAGTATTTTCATGTAACAATCCTTGGAATTCTAGGGCACCTCAGCTGCCCATTATTTCCAAGAAACGTTCCTAGATTATTTTTACAGTGTATTTATTAAAAGCATATCATAATCCATGCATCTTCTCTATTTTCTTCCCTTATTCCATTAAGTTGAAAAGTGTATCATTTTCATGAGCGTGCTCTCTTGCACTGCGCGAGACGAAAAAAACGCGAGATCTCTCATTTTTCTTCTTTTCTCGCATTAAAAAAATTATTTCTGCTAGAAATTCACGCACTCTTCATATCAGTTTCATTCTGTGCGAAATTCTCATATTTCAAAAGATTCAGGCACTTTCTCAAAAAAAAGTCTCGCACACATCTATATTTTTAAAGTGGGGACCCATTTATAAATACCTTGAAATAAATAAATGTGTGTTGGGTAAGTACTGTGTATTTACCCAACCCACATCTTTGGTGAGAAATTCTGATCCATTTTTTTCCCATAGTGAAAATCCTGTCCTTGTTCGATAAAACACATCTTTGGAATCAAATCTATCTTAAAATCACCTACTAAAACTGCTTTACAATCTTCACCAAGCATACTCCAACTATATTCACCGTTTTAAATACTATTTGGAATCTGCATCATAATACATGAGTGTGCCATGTTGGTCTTTCTTGGGTTGATTTTTAATTTAATGTGCCGACTCTCTTGCCAAGGTGGCAATAATTAAACATATGAAGTTACTATGACAATTTTTTGTATTTATGTGGCAACCGTAGTTTAGAATTAAAATGGTGATTTGAAACAACATGTAAGTGCAGCATTCCATTACTTATTTATTTATTTTGGGTTGCCAATTAATGTAGTTTTAATAATTAAGAGTCTTCAAATTCCTTAACTGGTGTACTTATTGCTAATATGTTCACTTTTGTTTTCACCTTGTTCCTTTGGGAGCATTGAAACTTATGCGTAACTCCAGAGATGAATGACTTCAAAGTGCGGCGATTTTTTAGGTTGGTGAGTGTGTGTGTGTTGGCATTAAAATAGGCATCAACTCTTTCTTGTTCCATAGAAAACATTTTTGGAAGTGAAATCTATCTTAAAACTGTTTTAAAATCTTCGCCAAGCATATTCTAACTATACTTCACCATTTTAAATACTGTTTGGAAAGGGCATCATAATCCATGAGTGTACTGTGTTTGTCTTTCTTGTTTCATTAAGCACATATTTGGAATTGAAACCTATATTAAAATTGCCTACTGACACTATTTTACAATCTTCACCAGGCACATTTTAACTATTATTTTCTAGTTTCTAGCCAAATTCAGAAGATATCACCAAGCTTGGTTCGGTTCTGAAGTTATTTTTGGCAGGAAACTTGGCAGTCAATTATCAAAAATGGCAAACTTTGTGCGACTTTCAAGATTTTATACTCCACCCCACCTCTGTGTCATCTGGCTAACAGATTAGGAAAGATCTTCACCTTGACAATTCATGCCTACAAAATCTGTCTATGAATCATGTGTGAAAAGTCGTGTAGACAAAAATCTGGACGTGGACAAAATAGCATCCTACTGCTAAAAAAAAATTTTTTTTAATCATAAAATAGCCATTCTCATAAATTTTGTAAGAGCTATCTTGATCCACCTTCCCCTCCTCTTCAAACATTTAGCCATATCTTAAATTTGAAAATAAATTTTCATTAATTCTTAATATTTCACTACCCACCACTGTATCCTGTTTTTCAAGCCAATGTAAAAGCATATTCAATAATGAACCATGCTTCCAATCAGAAACACAGTAAAAATTGTATCCATTCAAACTCTCCCCCCCCATTTAAATGACTAATATCCTTTGACTAAAGCATTAGAAGTACGTAAAAAATTAATTTCAAACATGCCTGGATCTGAATCTCGTCTGTAAAAGGTTAAAGTAATAATAATATAATTTTATGTAACAAAATAAGTGATTTTTTTCCTGTCAAATTTTGTTAAAACAGAAATATTTGTACATTTACATAAAATGAACGAGAAAAAAAAAAAAAAAAAAAAAACAGTAATAAATAAAAAGGTGAAAGGTACAAACAATTCAACTTTTTTATTACTTAATATTTATTAAATGAAAAATCAAATTAACTTTTTATTTGAAGTTTTCTTGCATCTTTTTTTTTTCTTTCTTTCTGTGCATAATATGTTAACACAAAAATCTTTTTTAAGTTTCTGTGTTGTTATCTATGTTTCTGCTTTTGAATTGTTTAGGGATGCACCGAATATTCGGTTGGTATTCGTTATACTGCTTATTTGGCAGACAGACCGAATATTTGGTTCGGCCAAATACTTTAATATTCGGCAATCGAATGGTAAACAAATTTAAGTATTGACCAATTGGTAAAGAAATACATATTTTTTATGTCATGAATGAAAGATATAGTATAATACCATAGTACTAAATTAATTCAAGTTGCTACTTACTAATATCACAATGAAATTAATTTTAATGTAAGAGAAAACACTCAGATGTTAAATTGAAATTTTGTTGTCTTTCAATTCTTCCTTAAATCTTATGACACATTACATTAATTTTGCAATGACAAACTCATTTAAATTTGAAACAGTAACGGGGGAAAAAAGAAAAAACTTTAAGTGTTCATAAATATGTAAAGTCAGATAACTGCTAATTTTTTTTTTAAAATAAAATATGCATTTAAAAAATTACCGGCATTTCACTAATATTTAAAAAAGTTATTAATAATATATAAAGGAAACACTTGGATATTAAATCTTGCAGCATTTTAATTTCTGAAGTTTTACACCATGTGTAATATTTTTTAAGAACAAACTAATGAAATTAATCATTGCAATCAAAGTTTAATAACGGTTTAATAAGTTTAATGAATTTTCACCAACTATTCGGTATTCGTTATTCGGCAAAATATGGTATTCGGTGCATCCCTAGAATTGTTTTTTTAATCAATTCATTTGCTCTACCAATGATATTAAATAACTCTTTGAGTAACATCAGATCATCTTCAGATGTCCGTAACGTAACATCATCAATGCTATACTTTTTTTTTCTTTTTTCCCACAAGGCAGGCACTTGCTGATTAGACATTGTTCACTACAACTGCCCAAAGGTAGTGTGCTATTTTATTACGGGGGTACCCAGTTCATCAATGTTACCTGAAACATCCTGATGCAAAATGTTTCCATATTGCAAATAATAACATTCCAGTTTCAAGCAATGGTTCTTTCAATACTAATTCAAATTTGTACTCAAATGACTGAGCTGTCATCTTCACTTTATTCTTCTATTTTGAAGATCTAAGCTAGTATTTTTACAGGGCTCTTGACTATACTTTTGTTTCTATGTACATACTTATTTTGAAGTCTGTAAAAAAAAACAATTATTGTTACTTGAAAGTCAATAGATAAGGCCAGGGACCGATTTGAAGAGATGGGAGCCCAGGGTAAAAGCTCCATTAGAGGCACCCCTCTTATGAAAACTTTCTTATATCTTGCAAAGCAACTTTCATATCACACACTACAAAGAAGGAAGTTTTAACAGCGTAAAAATGATAATTTAACCAAGATGCAAAATGAAATGCAATAGTTTGCTGATAATAATATTATGTAAGATAACAATAATTCAGTTTTATTTAATTTTCAATTATTAATTTCATTCCATATTTTCACATAACATGTTCCACAATATTTTTGTATTTATTTTCCTAATGTTTATATCAGAACATTTATTTATTGTAGGATAGATCTTTCCAGTTCTCTACTGTGGAAGCTGTTTCCTTTTGCATGTTGCGATTGAAAATCAGTTCTACGATTTTCTCGCGACCAGCATACATCACTACATATGCCACACCCAGTAGCGGATCCAGGGGAGGGGCTAGGGGGCTTCAGCCCCCCAAAAAAAGATTGCTAAAGGGTAACATTCTGCTTTATTATACACTTTAAGTAGATAAAACAATCTTTTTTTATAACTTAGCCCCTCCCAAAAAGTTTTACATTACTTTATACTAAAATTTTGCTTCATCGTACGTTTTGTTTGGGTGAAATAAGCTTTTTTCAAAATTTAGCCCCTTCCGAAAATAATTTCTGGATCCGCTACTGGCCACACCTAATTGATAAGTTTGCACTGAATAATTGCCTGAGACTATACCATTTAGCTAAAAAAAAGTACATATAATGCTAGAGTTTTGAATTAGTAAAAGAGTAATTATTATTACTGTTATTTTTCATAAAATTAATTTCTCTGGCTTTTATTTTAAATAAAAATGAAAATTTGCAAATTTTTAAACTTTAAAGGCAGGGTTGTTAAAAACAAAGGTTTTTTTCAGAAAAACCAACCCACTAGGTTTTTTTCAGGGTTTTGGGGTTTTTATCTGGGTTTTTCGGGTTTTATCTGGGTTTTTCGAGTTTTATCAGGTTTTTTTCAGAAAGGATGGGGTTTCAGAATATTTGAAAAAAAAAATTTACTTATTACTAAATGCAACTTAAAGCAAACTAATTGATTACAAAAATCAATTATAAATAAAAAGTGGTTAATTTAATAGTAATAACTGATTACAATTATTAATCATACATGAAAAAATGTATAAATCAATAACAATAGCAACCCCAATCATGGTTTGCTCTTAGATAAATTGACTATTAGTAATAATTTTAAGTGATATACTAGTGCTTAATTACAACTTTTTAAACTAATGATTTTTTTATGGTTAAAAAATCCTTATTCATTTTAATACAGATAGGCATAAAAATTTACTCTAGAAAGTTTTAATGCCTATGTGAAGAGAAGTCTGATTTTTTCCCCCTTAGGTAGTGGTGGTGTGGGGGGGGAGGTAGGGAGCTGTTTATAAACTTTACAAGTGGTGTACTGATTTTAAGCGATGTATTATCTACGTAATTAAAGTTGAAGTTTTGAAAAATCCCAGTTGGTTTTTTCCTCGTTTTTTTTTTCGGGTTCAGCAAAATCATAACAACCCTGTTTAAGGGTAATTTGGGGCCTGGGCAATTGCCCTGAATTAAATCAGTCACTGGATAAAGCTTTTCAATCAAGTATTTATTCTTTCATAGCAATTTTTATGGCACAGGAAAACTTATTTGTTGAACAATCTATAAATAGGTTTTATGTTTTGTTTGGAAATAATGTTGTTTAAGTGCTCCAAAACCTATGTTGGAGCCTTTACAAAAAAATTTTGTACTTTGTACTTTGTTATTTTTCCTCTTGTTTTTAAAATCATATCTTTCTTCCTCTTTAGTTTTTCGTTTGTCTGAGCTTGAGAATACCAGACCTCAAACTGCTGTGGAAGAGAAGTTGCAGTTAGTTCTGGCCCTACACAGAGAAAAGATAAGGCAGAGCATCTCCTGATGATCTACTCCTTTTGATGACACTGTGAGAAGAATTTCAAGAGGAAACAATCTCCTTAGGGGAAGGGTATTGAGAGAGAAGGCTTGATAAAGATGCTAAATAGATCATCAGACATCGACAATCTCCTTGGTTTGAACTTATAAATAAAAACAGTGTAAGCAGCATTCAAGTGATGACTGTAGTAGTCAGACCTAGAAAAGATGTAAAACTGTCTGCGAACTCTAGTACTTTCTTATAAAGTTTCTGTAAAAAAAAATGCTGTCTTCAAGAGTCCTCTATTGCCTTCATAGTAAACTAAATTACTTTAAAATAACAAAAGCTTAAAGTATTACAGTATATTTTAAACTATTTTTACTTCTTTTAAAGTGGATATTAATTGATTGATCTTTTATAAGATTAAACATAATAAACATGATTTATTATCAAAGCTATCTGCAAAGTAGGAAAAATTTCTGCAGATGCCTTTCGTGCGTTCGTCTACATTATCTGGGTCTGGTAGTAGTGGATCCACGGGGACTATATCTTACTGTGTCCACAGTGTATGTTGTGATTCTGATAACATGGTTTTAAATGTTTTCTTTAACGCCATTACTTTTTGATTACTAGTGCAATTTGTACTAGTAATCGTTGCCACTCTTGCCAGTCACGAAGAACGTGCTTACTTCGTTGCCAGTCACGAAGAATAGATTTGATTTCTATAAAAACTGTTGCGGGTGACATAGCTCCTCGAGAATCCTTTACTTTTTAGCACGTCATTCCCCGTAAAAAAATTGTCCCGATTATTTTTAACAGCCCTGACATCTGCTGAAAAATGGAAGAATGCGAGAACAGCTGGATAGATTGCACAATGCTGAAAAAGAGCAGCCGTTGCCATCGCTCGACTTAACTACCAGCAAGATGGCGGACGATCGAAACGTTCATCCCGTGCCACAGATCTACAGACCCTTTTTTGACGACAACTGGCTGTGCGGCGCAGCCAGCTGTCGTCAGTCGAATGGAGTCACTCCAGATTTTTTATTTATTTTTGTTATACTGAAAGCAGAGTGCAAATGACACTGACTTTCTTCTTTGACGACAGCCCGCTGTCGTCAAAAAAGGGTCTCTACATCTGTAGCACGCGATGAACGTTTCGATCGTCCGCCATCTTGCTGGTAGTTAAGTCGTGCGATGGCAACGGCTGCCCTTTTTTCAGCATTGGGAAAAGGTTGCGCCTCAAAGGGTTAAACATTTTAAGATTATTAATTAAAATTGCAGTCTCTTAAATCCCTATTGCAATTTCCGATAGCTTGTTTGTAAGAAAAAGTTTTCTGTAGTGGCAGCAACCAAAACAAAACAACAAAATAAGCTAGACGTAAACAGCACAGTTCTAGGGTAATCCTATTACCTTGTATTTGGGGGTACCCCTAGATGGCACCGAATCGTTGCAAAGAAACAAGTTCAGAATTCTCATTGATTTAGCATTCTAGTGAGTTAGAATGTTAAATTACTCTATATTGATTTTTTGTGTAACTGTATTTTAGTTTGAAGGCATGTTTAAATACAATGGAATTAAAGTTATTACATAAAAATAATCTAAAATATAAACAATCAAGATCCACCCTGCCCCCCCGTCAGCGGGCAAATTATCAAACTTTGACCGGTCCGCGGCGATAAAAAAGTTGGGGAGTACTGTTATAATCTACTGAATATAGATTTGCATTGAAAATTAATTCGAAATTTAAACACTGTGATTTTTCTATATTTTAACATCCCTCGATGGATACAGCTCCGATGGATGCATTCGTGAATACATTTTTAGAAGAACAAGACGAGGGAAAAAAGAAAGTCAGTGTCATTTGCACTCTGCTTTCAGTATAACAAAAATAAATAAAAAAATCTGGAGTGACTCCACTCGACTGACGACAGCTGGCTGTGCCGCACAGCCAGTTGTCGTCAAAAAAGGGTCTCTAGATCTGTGGCACGCGATGAACGTTTCGATCGTCCGCCATCTTGCTGGTAGTTAAGTCGAGCGATGGCAACCGGCTGCCCTTTTTTCATCATTGGACAATCTATCCAGCTGTTCTCGCATTCTTCCATTTTTCAGCAGATGTCAGTGCTGTTAAAAATAATCGTGACCATTTTTTTACGGGAAATGATGTGCTAAAAGTAAAGGATTCTCGTGGAGCTAGGTCGCCCGCAACTATTTTTTATAGAAATAAAACTATTCTTCTTGACTGGCAACAGTCAAAACGTCAGAGTTCGGTATTCCCAGAGCGGGAACACAGCGCGTTAAATGGTTAAACGGTATGGCCCGTATAAGCATCATTTACGAGTCTTACAGCCATCTTTCATTTATTTAGTTCGTGGTTACTAATAGGAGCTACACTGTTTTCTATAATATGCAATATTTACTTCATAAAGTATGCGTTAAAGCCTTTGTTTAATAAATACATCTGCGCACTTCCTTAATGTGAGCTGATATTTTGATTCGATTTTGTCGAAAATGGATATATCCCGAACTAAGTTTATTCCTGAATCGAATGAACTCAAAGACTTATTTCACAATAACCATTTTTCAAAGTGCACTTTGTAAGCGTATATCATCTATTTTAACAGAAAACAAAATTATGTTTGTTGCTGATGTTTATGGAACAATAAAAAAGTGTTTGCAGCATTTATATCTCTTAGGCGTACAAAGCAAATTTCATAAAGGAGGTTCTGTGGGCGCAATGATTTAAAACGAGTATTTTGGTGACTTATTTGCATTGACATGAATGATTCTCGCCACTTCATCTTTCCATGGGTGCGGCAGCAGCGGTTCCTTTTCCATATTCATCGTTACTTCCCCACAATGGGTCTTTGAGCACTCCCCCCTGGCGTATGTGCAAATGCTAAGTCGCAGCGGGAGCTGATCTAACTTCCTTGTTTAATCTACTTACACGGTGTATTGGGGAAAAAAAAAGTGTATAAGGTTTTTTGTGCATCAATAAAAATAAACTAGTTATGTCAAGGACTTGAAAATTTTTAGGATGTATTTTCACAAGTTGTATTATACGCTGTACAATTAGATAACTACGGCGATGTGGGAGCCGGTATTCATTCAGATTATTTCTCTCACTATTTGTCCCTGGGAACTGCAAAAACAGCATTTGATGGGGAAGTTACAGCAATTGAAACTACACTACATCATTTAAATGCCCAGCCGTTTCCTTTTGATCGGGCTGTCATCTTTTCTGATTCGCAGGCCGCGATTCTTGCCATTGCTAAATGTTACCATGCTCCTGATTCTGCCTCTATTCAGCAGTGCAGATCCCTTCTCTGGAGCCTCCATGAAAAGGGCAAAATAGTGGCCCTACAGTGGATACCATCGCACTGCGGTATACCTGGAAACGAAGCTGCAGACAAGTTGGCCAAAAAAGGGTGCACCATCTTACAGACTCCTTTAGGAGATGTCTGCTACAAATCAGTCTCCTCAAAGATTAATCTGGCCCTAAAAAACTTCTACTTATCTAAACTGGAGGAAAGAACAAAGGAGAAATCCTGGAATATGGCCATCCGTAACATCCCAACTTACCCTAGATACAGAGCTGTCGCTGCCTTCTGACTGACAACAAGGCACGACTGTCGCTGTGCCCATCTGCACCGGCTCAAGATTGTGAGTAGCCCTGCCTGCCTCCTTTGCAGCAGCAATCGGGTGATGACTGCGGATCACCTCCTCCTCTGTCCCGCATTAAAGGAAGAGAGTATTTACTCCCGCTACTGGGAAGCAAGAGAACTTTTATTTCGTTTGCTGCCCTGATTTTCTATATATGTTCTACCTTCTCTGTCTAGTTATTTCGTCTGTTTGTGTGCTTTCCCTTTGTAATTTGTGCTCTGTATCCACCTGGCGATAGAATTGTGTTCAAGCTCGCCTGCTGCATTGGAAAAAAAAATATATATATATATATACGCTGTACTACCCTATATCAGCTACGAAAATTTCGGAAAAAAACCTGAAAGATCGGATATTTTTCAAAACGTGTCACTATTCGAAAACTTTTGCCATGCAATTCCGTATTTAATACTTTATTTCCCTCTTTTCTGAAAGTTTCATAAAAGGCACGGTTTCTTCGTTTATTACAATGTGTAGTGGAACTTCTAAAAAGTTATCCTGAATTTTTTGGAGTCCCTGGTGCAACTATTTTATTTTAATTTGAGTATAAAATCTTTTTCTTTCTTCGAACTACATCACTTATTAACGCCTGCAGCAGTGCGTTTAGTTATTAAAAACTATTTCCGAACTCGCTCATTTCAAGAACAAAAAGCATTTATGCTTAGTATTTATGAACACGAGCGATTAATTTTTATCGTCTGCAATCAACAAACTCGCCTAATGGTACTGTCTAATTAAGAACTTGCAATCAGACAATAATTTTATTTAGAATGCCAGAAATGAGAAGATTATGAATTCTCTTCGCTGCGTTTTCGATAAATTCGAAAAATAATTTTATATTTTCAAGGTAAGCAATTTTAATCTTAAAATATGTTAACAGCATAAATATGTTTCTATTTATCTTTTACATACTGTAAAAGCATTTATTTTTGCGAAAATGAACATACCGGGGATTTCGCGAGCAGAAAACTTCGCGATTTTATATGAATAGAACCGCAAGTTGTAAAATCCCTTAAGTACCAAGCTATAGAACCCTTTTTACATAAAGCGTTTCAGAAACTTCCTTTGTGCGAAAAGTCCCCCCCCCCCCGTTTTGAATGGCTTCAAAGGAGCTGGTATAAATATCGTTAAGTGAATGATCTGTATTTCTATTAGTTGCATTATTATTTTATATTCAACAAATAGTTGTATAGTTTTCAAGAAATAGTTGTAAAAAAGAACGTTGTCAAAAAAGAGTTTGTAACTGTGCAACAAATCATTAAATTTTGGTAAGTAAAAAAATTCTGATTTTTTATTGTTATGCGAAGCGAAAAAAAAAGTATTTCGCAAGGATTTAATTTTCGTGATTGCGACGGGCTCGCGAAAATAAGAGTTTTGCAATAATAAGAATCTTATGAACGACACAATAATAGGTTTTTAAATATATTTTTTATTGGTCCCCCCCCCCAAAAAAAAAAAAAAAATTGTTGCGAGAATTATTTCGAAATCCAATAATGCATGTATTTAAGTAAAATTCATTTCGGAAATTTTTACTGTTTTACTTTAACAGAAATTGTAATAAAGAATGCTGTAATTTATTTTTCCCCCTGAAAATGTCACTAACTTGTTCAACTAAATTTAGAATTTTACTTCTCCGTCGTTGGCTCAGGGGTTGCTTTTAGGATTTATTTATTTATTTTTTTATCCAAAACATAAACGTTTGCAATGATTAAATATATGCGCATCGTAATAAATTCTTATTTTCCTCACATAATAATTCAGTCAAAATTATTTGCAACTAATTTTTCCTTAACAGTCATAAACTAGAAAATAGGAGGAAGTCTTTTTATTCCTATCTGCTCAACATTAGTTAAAGATGGTTGCGAGACGAGACAAAGATTTGCAGTTGCTATGCAAGGCGAGACGAGACAGCTCCATATCTCGACTGGGTAACTATCCAATGTTCGGCGCCAATTTAGGCGAATTTCCATCAATGGTTTATTTAGTCTGTTTTGTTATGATATGTCTCTTTCGAACAATTTCCCACATAGTTTTCGTCATTTTCAGCGCAGGATTTACATATAAATTACACAAGCTATAGCTTAGGGCCCACTTTCTTGGGCCCCCCCCCCTTAAAAATATTACTTTTTGGGTATCTGAAAAGCTTTGAAAAATTTCAGAGTACTTCAATTTATCTGTAAATTCCACTCCAGACCGGTCCCATTTTGATCAGCTCACTGTTATTATAAGGTATGTTTCCCCACATAATGGCCTCCTATCCAAGGACGTACCCAGGGGGGGGGTCCAGGGGTTCCGGACCCCTCCCGAAATTTCGATTTTTATTAGCAAAATAATAATGATGAAGTCTTTCTGTGGAAAATGTGGAAAATTCTCCCTTTTTCAGCGTTTGGACCCTCCCGAAATTTTTTTCTGGGTACGTCCCTGCTCCTATCGAAAGTTTTCTAATTTTCCTATAGGAGGGTAACGACGAAGGGGAAAGTATGGCTAAGAGGGTGCACAACTACTATATATGAGGTGCAAAATAGATTTTAGTAAGTGTCGAGGCCAGTCATATGATAATGTTGCTCATATGTCAGGCAAATACAAGGGTATTAAAGAAATAATATTGAAGATTAACTAGTGTGTGCATGGTAACAAGTGCTGGTCATTCCCTGAATCTTGTTGGTAGAGCAGCAGTTGACTTTTGTTTAGATGTAGTAAACTTTTTTGGAATTGTTCAAGAAATATATAATTTCTTTTCATCATCTAGACATAGATGCGCAGTGCTGTTGTCATTCTTTCAAGATAATTCAAACGTTCCAAAGTCTTTGTCAAAGACTAGATGAGAAGCACATTCAATGGCCACAAGTGCAATACTTGATAGCTATAATGGAATAATTTCTGCGTTGC
Source organism: Cheiracanthium punctorium (assembly GCA_038373885.1). Taxonomy (NCBI): domain Eukaryota; kingdom Metazoa; phylum Arthropoda; class Arachnida; order Araneae; family Cheiracanthiidae; genus Cheiracanthium; species Cheiracanthium punctorium. The sequence goes on along the minus strand of JAWZYV010011706.1, from coordinate 263,482 downwards.
ATCAGATGCATATTGATACTACGGAGAAAAGCAAAACAATATAATCAAGCCATAAACATTTTGAATAAAATGGAGGAGTTTGAATTAATGTTATATTTAAGGATTTACTTTCAGGATGAATTTCACAAGACTAATCAATCACTGCAAGACCCCCAAATTAGTCCTCTAGATGTATGTATGAAATTGTATGCTTCACTTTCGGATTTTGTGAAAGGTTCCTGGAATATGTCCCATCTTAATGAAGAAAAAGCAAAGGAAAAATTGCCCGATGTTGCTTACAAGAAAAAGCAGATGTTAGAATAAGGCATCTCAATGATGATGATGATGTCTTAATCTGAACCTTGAGCCGAGGGACGAGTTCAGAATCGAAACATTTATACCAGTGATGGGTGCATTACAGTCAAGTCTGGCACAGAGGGCTGCGAAAAAGTTTTAATTCTTAACAAAATTAGAAGCTACAGAAGAAGAGATTCGTTAAGGAGTTAGTGCTTTATGTCAAATATATACCCTAAAGATGTGGACAAGTGGACATGAATCTTCTTAGAAAAGCCAAGCATTTTCATCAATCTGTTAGAGTCAAGCCTATGGTTCAGCGGAAAATGATGTCTGACACATCAGGATCTGTATAGGGTAATATTTAACGATCGTGTCCAATCAGCATTTACTAATGTAGAAGCAATTTTGAGATTGTTTATTAGTATGATGGTTACAAATTTCTCAGGAGAAAGATCTTTTCTCAACTGAAGAGGATAAAAAATGAATTTAGAACAACAATGACTCAAAAGAATTTATGCTCCCCCAGTCTCATTAGCATAGAAAGTAACTAACTACGTTGTTTATCATTTCATGATGTCATCAGTGACTTTACTCTGGCAAAGGCAAGAAAGAAAATATTTTAGTTTAACGGTGTTATTCGAAAAAATCACGTGATTTTGGTACATAAATACAAATAAAATAATCATGCCAGGCACTTCAAAATTTTGAAACTGTCTCTTTACAAGCTGTATTACAAACTGCGAAGACAAGCCAATCTGTATCGGTTTCAAAACTTTTAGAAAAAATTCTTAAAAATCGGAAATTTTCGCAAAGCGAGTCATTCTTCGAAAAATCTTGCAGCCCAGATCTATGTTTAAGAATTTTTTCAGAAAATTTCAGAAAAGCCACAGCGTTTTCGCTTATCGCAGTGTGTAAAGCAGCTTATGAAGAACCATCTGGAATTTTTTGGAGACCATGGTGCTATTAATTTATTTCAGTTTGTGTACCAAGACTAAAAACAGTACAGAGTTCTTTTTTTTTTCGAAGAACAGCCTTAATATAATTCCTTAATCCTTATAACATGTTTCAAAAGATTAGATAATAAGCTTTTAGATTGTGACTTATAAAAGAACTTTTTTCTTTTCTTTTTACCAAAGTTTGCATTTTAAAGTTTGTTATGATTAAGAATGATTTTAAGTTAAAGATTAATTTCACTATCTATATATACTTCTTAATTGTATTCAGTTTAGCCCTCTAAGTATCGGAAAATCATATTTTGCACTGACATACAATATCTGGACTGGCAAAGGGCCCCATATCTCAAATAGCTTAAGGCCTTATCAAGTCTAAATACGGCCCTGGTTATTTTACAAAACTTTCTTGTCCGATATTTTTCATTTATTAATCCAAATTTTGCTTTTTTCTATGTAATCGAAGTTTCGAATTAGCTATCCATTGATTCTCTATTTTCTTGTGCGTTTCTAATAGAGTTTTGGAATATTCCAGGAAATGCAATTTCATTAGCGAAACATTAATTTCAAGCTGTAAAGCCTCACCGAAGGATAGCAGGGAGGGATTGTCTATTGTCCAACTAATATGACTTTCGTATCTTTATGTATTTAATATTTCTACTTATTGTATTTTTATATAAAAAAGAATTTTGAACGATTGTTCAACCTGCAGACGCTGAGGATGTTTGCTATTTAAGTGATTTCTGTGCAACTCCGAGGAACAACTTTTTAAGAATCTCTTTAGTCCTGGTGCAATTTCTTCATTTTCAGCAGTGGCAGCCAGTGGTCAAAAATGTTAGTGCAGCCGGAAGCATATGAGCCCCCCCCCCCCTTCCTTTCCTCCGGAGAGGATTGGAAAATCTTTGTTACTGAATTCGAAAGCTGGCGGATTAAGCCCTCACCGAGGGAAAAAAAAAAAAAAAAAAAAAAAAGAAATTACATAAAAAATGTCAGAGATCCTATTTTACTTCCATAAAATGGACATAAATTTCAACCAGCCGCTCTTATCCTCAAAATTGCATTAATCCGTGTCTGATTCGAAGTTTCCTTAGAATTTTCTTTTGTAACGATAACTTGAGAAAAAAAAAAAGAAAACTTACTTATTTTTTATAAGTCAAATCAATCCTCCTTTCTTTTAAACATGCGAATCGGTCAGTGATGTCCCCATAAAAAGGCGTTGTTTTAATTCAGATATCAATAATTTTAAAAGCTCTTTAAAATTTCCCATGTTTAAAGAATTTTCTCGTTCGCCATGTCCTCTAAATGCCAGTTCTTGCTTACTTAAAAACAATACTGCTTTGATGGGTAATTGTTCATTCATAAGCGTATATTCAGGCTTACCTTCTTGATAAATTCAGCAATATAAAGTCCAGAGTTTTCCAAACATATATTCTCCTTACCCCCTCCCTCACTTCTCGTCCGAGCGAATCAGTTAGTCGAGTTCTCAAGTTCAGCTGCCGTTAGAAAATCTTCCATCGGCTGTATCAGCTGCATACTCCCTATGCCGGAGAGGCTGCTGACGTAGTCGTTGTCATGGCAACGGTGCTGCCAATTTTCTTTTCAGCGTTCTCGGCTGAACCAAAGATTTTCCCAATTGCATTGCGGGAAGATTAAAGTGCTTTTTTTCTGAATGAGCGATCCGGCCACAATACGTTTTTTTTTTTTGTTTGGTTTTTTCGGAGATTTTTTTAATTTACCGTAGGAATTCCACAATTCTAATCTGAATTTAGGAAAATTAGTAGAATAAATTATTTTAAAGTATGTGCTGATAATTTCGAGTGCAGCCCGGCTGTACTTGCTGTATCCCACGAGCCGCCACTGATTTTCAGCATAATGCAGCATTTTCAGTATACTTTTACAAGTCCTTAATGTATGGAGAAAGTTTTTTCTATTTGAAATAGTTTGTCGATTTTTGGTTTAACAATTTGTGAAGTTTTGTTTTTAAACAATTCTTTTTGTTAAATTTTTCTCATTTTAAAAATTTTCTGAAGGGTTATTTATTTGGACTATAAACATACAACTTCACATGTGTTCTATTGATTACTGTTAAAAAAAAAAAAAATTCTACTCTGCTTTCTTGTCATATGACTTTTTGCGCATGGCTTTGTTCTTTTGTGAAAGCTTCAAAAAAGTTTTTCTAATGGAGGGTCATTTGAGAGGAGTTTCCTGGCTCTAGACTGATACGCCCTTTCTATTCTTACGTATTTTATTTTTATAAAATGCATAAGAATCCATTTCCTGTGAATGTAAACATTTCCATTTTCCATTTTCCTGTGAATGTAAATTTTGACATACGTTTTACCTTGAGGGATTACATGTGATAGAAAATTTTCTTTTCTTCTTCTTTTTTAATTATTATTCTTTGTCAATTGGTTTTCAGATAATTGTGCAGAGTAACTTTTGCTGTTGCATCAGCTCCCATTTCCTGGATTGCATAAAAATTTCAAAATGCTTTCATAAGCCTTCGTCATTTCCAAATATCTTTATTTTTTTCCATTCAAGTCCGTTTATTCATTTTGAAAATTTATAACTTTTTTCGTAAGAACGGTTGTTCAAGGTAAGTGTTTCGCAGAGCCATTGCTAAGACTTTTTATGGGGGTGGGGTGGGGGTTAATTTTTAGTTTAATTTTTTTTTTTTTTCACAAGTAAATCGTCTGCGTCGATATAAGAATGGCTGTTTACACTAAACGAAATTTTTCGAATGCGAAAAGTTTCCGCGCGTTTCCAGAAGAGCATGAAATTCGATTTGGGTATAGAGCTTGGAGGGACAGACAGACAAACCGAAATTATAAACAATATTCACTTTGTTTTTAAAGAGTTAAAAATGTAAGCATTACATATCGGAATCTTAGTTTCTGGATTACAGGACTACGAGTCCTAAGAAATACAAAGTCATCCAGACAAGGTCATTCGAGCTTGACGCAGACTATTTTGATTAGTTAAGTCATTATTACTTTTTTTTAAATAAATGAAAACGCTTATTTGTTTTTGATGCTGATTTGCTGTTATCTGATACAGCCTTGATTCTTAGCTGTAGCTGGCTCGAAATTGTCATGTAAACAACTTTTCATTAAGCACAGCCCTCTATTTACTTGGGTCGTCTCATTTCGTTTATTCTTCTTGAAAGCTGTTTTCCAACGGTCTGGTTGTTACTTGTTTTATCAAATTGAAAGTGGAAAATTTCCCATAGGTGAAGCGTCAGGTGATATCACAGGTACTTCATTTAATGGTATTTTTGGGATATTAGAGTGTTTTGTGTTGTGGAAAGCCTTACGCGAAGGGCATTTGCCTCCAGAGGGGGTGACTTGGACGAAGGCCTTTTAAAGGGGTTCTAACTCGTATTCACGTTCCATCTGGAGAAAACCATCAAACCTCCTAGATTGACAGCCGTACAGTATATCGATCGAACGCGGTCCGGAGTTTTGTTCAGATTTCTCCAGATGGAATGTGAATACGCGTTAGAACCTTTTAACCCTTTAACGTGCAGTGTTCCCGCTCTGGAAACACCAAACTCTGACGTTTTCACTGTTGCCAGTCACGAAGAATAGATTTGATTTCTATAAAAATAGTTGCGGGTGACGTAGCTCCACGAGAATCCTTTACTTTTTAGAACGTCATTTCCCGTAAAAAAATTGTCACGATTATTTTTACATGAGTGTTTTAATTTTTTTTTTCTTTTCTTGAAATAAACTTTTTATATTAGTAAAGAAAGTGTAGAAACACAATTTTAATCACTACCTACGTAATTTACATCAAACCATTTCAAAGCTGCAGAAAGCTCCTTACTCTATAAGTATGTATCTTTAAATGTGCTCTTGCAATCAAAGGCTTAGCCAGTGGGGGTATGGATTGTTCAACCCCCCCCCCCAAAAAAAAAAAGAATTGGTCATTGCAAAAAATATTACTTATTACTTATTTTCACTCTTTTATTATGATAATGCTGATTATAGTGGGTCACCGGAAAAACTACCCCCACTCCACCCCGAAAAAAAAAAAGAACCAAACCTGTCTATGGTTTTACTTGCAATTATTTTACTATCCAAAGTATGGAACTTCTAAAGCACTCTAAAAATATTAGCTCCAGATTGAACTGATTCTCAATATTTGTTAGCACACCTGGGGTGTAGCCAGGGGCGGGGGGTGCCCGGGCACCCCGCTAGCGCTAGGATGAAAAGACGTACATTTGGTACTACACATTTTTAGTACAATTTTGTATAACATGGTTCGTATTTTTACACCTAGGCACCCGCCCCCCATAAAGTAACTTTTATAACCATGATTCACAGAACTCTTTATATTTTAATGCCTTAATTAATACTAAAAATTTTTTTTAATCGTTGTTTCAAATCTGAGTTATTAAAACGACATTTTTTTTGCAATATTTGTCATTCGTTAGTATTCTTTTAATCAGGAAATGTTTTTATTATTACTTTGAATGCACAATAATAATAATATTTAAATATCATAGACATGCAACAAATATTGTTTTTTTTTTTTTTCTCAAAGAAAAATTCAGATCAGATGGGGGAATTTAATGAACAAGAGTGTAGAGATTTCAATGCAATGAAACCTAAGATTAAGTAACAGTCAAAATAATAATCTATATATATATAAAAGAGAAGAGTTTGTTTGTTTGTTCGCTATACGCGTCCAGACATTTAGACAGATCTGGACCAAATTTGGCACGCTGACTAAATAGGACAAGAGAAAGCTAATGCCGTAAAAATGAAGTTAATCGGATTAACAGTTTTTGAGTTATTTTATGTTTTGTAAGGTTTTCGGCCATTTTTCTGGCATTTTACGTTATCGCGAGCTAAATTTCTGTCCGAATACTATATTTTTTTATATCATCGGAAAATACATTCTTTTTCAAATACAATTTGTTACAAAATCGTACTTCCATTTGCCGATTTTTGGGAATTTTTTTAAGGAAATCCTTTTCGAAGAAAATGTACTGCTTTTAAAAATATGCTATTTTAAAACTGTCGCATCGAAAAACCTAACGGGCAAAAATTTTCCATCTTTTTACAGCTTATTAAACATTTATTTCTCCCTCTTTTAAGTTTTGAACCGTGCAGAAATGTTTATTAGATTTTTTTTATATGATTTTTTTTTTTTTTCTGAAAACATCATAGGTTAAAATTCCCTTCCGTGATTGAAGAAACAGCAAATTTCCCCCCTTTCGTCCTGTGTCCTGTGTGAGGTGTGGTGTGTAAGTGGGGATGAAGCGTTGCCAAGACAACTGGCGGTGTTCTTTTTTTCATATGGTTTACGTTCTCAAGGTCGTTCTAGCATTTAAAAGGAGAATCCGTCAGAAATAAACATGCGGGATTTATTTGAAATCGTTGCATTAGGAAGTATGACTCCTGAAGAATTTGAAGATAGTGTTTTATACGGATTATCAATTCCTCGAGAAGATAGTTACTAAATAATTAGAGCCTCATAAAATATTTATAAATAAATTAAACCCACTGCGAACATTACATGTAAACAAACCTGGATTTTTAATAAAATAATTATGAAATCCTGGATTTTTAATTCATCTATCATTATTTAAGTTCTTATCTACTGTATATATGCCCAAAGATTTGCCTCCAGTGATTCTTACTGGATTTGAAATAAAAAATAATTAGTTTATGAGGTGCGCAGGTATTACTGATAAATGACTATTAGAACACAACAGGTAGAAGGAGAGAAATCTAGCCACGTCCAATTCTCCGGAACCTCTGTACGCTGGCAATTCCACTGTTCATTTCTTTTTCTTTTTTCTTTTTTTTTTTCGTTGCTGCGGGAAGTCCCGTGTACCTTTTTTTTATTATTGCAGCGAGAGGATTCACATTACTTCCCTTTACAGTCTCATACCGACGACTGGATTCTATTTGTTTTTAATAGTTGCTTAGGTATTAGCGATAAAAGACTGTTAGAACACAGACAGGTAGAAGGGGAGAAGCCTAGCTACGTCCAATTCCCGGTAATCTCTGTAAGCTATCAGGTGCCGTGTTCTTTTTTTTTGTTGTTGTTGTTGCAGCCTGAAGTCCCATTTTTTTTATCATTGTAGCGGTAGGATTCACATTCAAGTCTAGCTACGTCTAATTCTCAGTAATCTCTGTACGCTATCAGGTGCCTACTTCATTTTTTTCGTTGCAGCGGGAAGTCCCATGTCCTTTTTTTTATCATTGAAGCGTGAGGATTCACATTCCTTCCCTTTACAATCTATATATAGGTCAATGGGCATTTCCCTTCCATTGCACGGGCAACGCCGGGCCATCCTGCTAGTAAGATATATTTCACATACTTTACATGTTCAGTCTTACAATAATTATGTCGTTTAATTAAAACGTGTGTATACTTTTTTTATAGTAACCTATAGCATACAACACCCTTTGTCAATGAATTTCTTTTATTATTGGTTTATTAATAAAAAAAAAAAAAAATAGCAGATTTCAATGTACTTTTTTTCTAAGCTTTAAAAACCATTGCAACAAAGTAAAATACTATTTACATTAGAATAATTTAACATTAAGTAAAATGCTTTATATATGTTCATGATATTAATAAACTTAAAATTTAAAGAACAATGCACTATTTTTTTAGCTAATAAAATTTCAGTACTCACCCGAGGCGGTTTGAATGTACTTAAATTTCTTTTTCCTTCAACTTTTTTCTTTTTTATATCACTTTCATATCCTGTTTTACAACCTGATACAAAGCACCTAGTAGGCACCTTTGAATAAAAACTAAATTATAAAAATTTAAAGCCGCACAATTTTAAAATACAGCATTAAGCAACCGCACGTAAGAATACCGAAACTGAACAAAGCTTTCTGCTGGTTTCGTTTTTCGCGCCGATCCGGACCAATCAGGACCCTCGGAGATCCGACTCTCTTTATCACAAAGCGCCCTCTATTGGCTTTCAAATTTAGATGCCAAAATCGTGGCTTTTGAACACGGAAGCTTCCCTCCACAGAACATACCTCCGTGGTCTATCTCTATCCGGCTGAATTGCCGAGTGTGTTATTGAGCCGTTAAAATATGACCGAAGTCACTTTTGCGTCATCTCCTGTATTTTCTTCTTCGGAGTCGCGGTGCGTTCGTAAACTAATTAAGCATTCACTTTTCTCTTCCCCAGCATTGTCGGCAGTATGTAAATTTATGTTAATGTGTTGGTTTTTGGTATAAAAGGTGATGCGAGATGTGTTTCGTGCTTCTCAGTCCCTCCCTGCTGCTTGTACGGAGCGGTGGCTCCTGTATTGTTGTTTTCTTTATGCTCAAAATGTGAGCAAATTTTGTCTTTAATTATTTTTAAATAAACTTAACGTAACTTCATTAGTATGAAGTATTCCTTATAATTCCACTGTGTTTCCACTCTGCCGAAATTAATCGAGGAAGAAACATTTAAATATTTAAAAGTTGCAAGAAATGTTAGCCCTTCCTTGACATATCCGGCTACTGTCAATTATCTGGCATATTGGCCGGATATCCGTTGCATCCCTACTACTGATGTTGTTGCTGTCGTGTCCATAGATACACGATTGCACTCTCCATGGAAATAGACGTCAGTGCCCTTGAAGGGGATTGGACTTCTGCTTGTTGGTCCCTAATTTAGATCATCCAGACGAGGGGCCAACCATCTGAAATCGCCACCCCCAGCGGTATCCTTTGAACATGGAAGACATTGGAGCCACGACGGATTTTACGTTCACCAGCTCCCATTAGCGCACACGGTCCCACAGCAGTCCAGCCGAGAGAGGAGTTCACCCTCCCAAGCAGGACGCTGCTTCACTTTCCATGCTCTTACGAGAACGGAGTTTAGTGACTACACTGCGGGACTCGAAATCTACTCATTTTAAATGATTTTATTTCAACCAAACCTCTCAAAGCTCAAAAAATTTCAACCTCTGCAACATTCATGGACTGAGTTCGGGCTCATATTTTGAAGCCCGAGCCTGAGGACCAGTAGAGAAGACAAAGTTTTTTGAGTTCCTATAGGATGTAGCCAGGGGGAAGGGGGGGGTCGGATTTAACACCTCCACCAGGAACAGATTTGATTCGTAGGAGGTGCTGTCCTACCACAATGTCATAGAAAAGCTTTCCGCACCAGTTAAATCAAGCTTTCTCGGCTCATGACGTCACAATCCAAGAAAACATCTTTATGTGCTAAAACGAGGCTTTCTAAATTGTCTCGATGACGGATTCACTATCGGAAATACCAGTGTTTTTTCACGACACATAAGCTGCAAGCGAAATCTGCTTTTCTGTAGCGGATAGTAGAAGATGGATGGGTGTTTTATTGAATGTATCTTAGAGAGTTAAGCATTCGTAACTTTCCCCCTTAGGTCCTCCCCTTTCCTCTTTAAGCTTCAGTTTCTCTCACTGTCAAAAAATACACACCTTCCTTGATGGATGTACTCCAAGCCCTCGAAAATTCTGAAGACTCCTTCATTTGAGAAATTGTAGAAACAGAGGAGGGAGCAGTGTATTGTGATTGGTTGATCGGTCCCTGCTACCGACAACGTTGGGAAACCGCCAGACAGGTTTAAAAATTCTCACTTTTTTTTACACGCTATATTCGTGGTAGCAAAAAATTGAAAGTTGCGGCTATTTATCCAAAGAATTTGACTATTTGTGAGCGAGAACTATCCGCCACTGATACTCTCCGATAAAATCTTGGTCATATCCGGATGAGAGATTCAACACGTGGATTGGAATCCCAAAGGTATAGTTTAAACACGAAGGACATTAGAGCCTCTACATATTTCATTTGTACCAGCTCCCTAGGTTTGCACTGCTTCACTTTCGGTGTTATAGGGTTCTCACACTAGCTTGAAATCCGAGTAACTTTCTTGCCGAACAACTTGTAGACAGATTTTCTCTATCGCTACCTAGACGACGTCCATCTCCAGCTTTTTGCTTACCGAACGAAAAAACTCCGAGTCGGCCGAAATTTCGGCCAATCAGAGTATTTATTTCTTTTTGCTTCATCATTGACTAGGGGTCGAATGGCCTGAAGTGATGAAAAGTATGGCGGCGCGCAAGTGGAGTGTGGAATTAGAAGTTGATTTTATTGACGAATTAATCATTACTTTGGCCATTATTTTGATACGTCCAATCAGTTTAAATATTACAATCATCAACAAATCTACGCCTATCCATTGTAAATATACCAATGAAAGGGTTGAGCTAGACGCTGAATCACGATACAGCCTAAACGCCGAATCAGTGATACCTTAATATGCGATGACTGTTTGGGGCCAAAGAAAATTTATTTACTTTTACAACGCATAATGATAACCCCGCCTAAAAAGTATAGAGGAAAATTTGTTCCAGCAGAAAGTTGCTCGGATTTTGCGTTAGTGTGATAACCTCAAAAGGGTTCGTCTATAAATGATGCCAAGTGTGGATTTGGGAGGGAAGAAGGGGGCTCATGAAACAGTAACAAGCAGGGAGGAGGGATAACAAAAAGTGTCAGTCATATATACTTTGGTTTAACATAAACATTTAGAATCAGCAGATTAAATTTTAAAAGTTTTTTGAACAGTAAATGATTCCGAGTAATTTCTATTTTATGAGTGTGTTTAACTGTAATTATAGATAAATGTTCATATAATTAATGCGATAAATGAAATGAGATGGAAATTCCACTTAAGTAAAACCAATATGGAACTATTTTTTTTTTTTTCAATCTGTGAGGTTTTTTTTTTTTTTAATCATAAAGTACAGATGTGAGGCGAAATACCCGTATCAAATTAAGTTTAAAATTAAAAAATACTGCTGCTTTCAATTAAGTTTTTGTATTAATATTTTATTACTATTGCATATTAATTATATATACTGTAAACCTTAGTCTTATTTCATATTAAATAAAAGTACACAAATCATTATTATTTTTATGCTGGCAAATGCCATCTAAATACTCTGTTAAACTTCAAAAATAAAATTTGAAATATGATACATAACATAGAGCTTTTTTCTGAACACAAGTATATGTAATATGACCTGCCATATGACAAAATGAATGTCAAGAATGTAAAGGGGTCGAAACTAACGCTGGATATATTAGTGTTGGATTATTTATCGTTTAGTTGCAAGCCGCAGGTTGAAAAATATGCAAATACGTTCCTATTTTGAAAATGCATAATCTAATTGCAAACCTTGGCAATCATTTGACAAAATAATCGTACATTTTTAATGCTATTCGAGCTGTTTCGCATTTTGTTTTCTCCTCAATTATGGCAAGATTTCCAGCCCTCTATTTGAGACAGCGACATCTATTGTCGGAAAATTTTTCAAACTTTAGCCTTGTAGACGATACATTTAACCTCAAATACTAATGCATGCTTTTCTTAATATAGGCTCAAAACAATGGCTTCTAAACAAGAGCATATAGCAATACCTTATCAAATCATTAGAGGTTTTCCTTGTCCTGCCTCAGAGCGTTTTACTTCAAAGAATATAGAAGAGGCCATGGACTTTGTTCCTGGGGACAGCGATCTCATAGTTGCATCTTATCCAAAGACTGGTACTACATGGATACAGTACATTGTCTTACAAATAAAGTCCAAAGGCGAGCTTTTCCCTTCGCTCTATGACGTCAGCCGTAAGTTCGTGCCTTACATCGAAATGGTTGGCGTTGGAGCAATCCGCGCGCAAAGCAAACCCAGGCTATACAAACACCACATCGCGTACAACTTCGTGCAGAAAAACGAGAAGTCGCAGACTATTTACACTTACCGCCATCCAGAGGACACTGTCGTGTCCTACTATCACTTCCTGCAAGACTTGCACCCGGAAGCGTTGATGGATTTCAACAAGTTTTTCGACAACTTCGTGACCGGAAGAATAAGTTACGGAAGTTACTTCAGGCACGTTTTGTCATTTTATGAACACAGAGAGGACGGCAACCTCTTGATGGTGTCCTACGAAAAGTTGCATGCCAACACGAAAGAAGAAATATTGAGGATTGCCAAGTTTATGAGTGATGAATACCACCAGAGCTTGCTGGAAGACCACGTGCTTCTGGATAACATCATAGAAAAAACAAGTTTCAGTTACATGAAAAGAAACCTTAACATGCGCCTTCCTGAGACTAGAATAGCTGCTCACAGCGAAAAGAAGTGCAATAACTACGAGGTGAATTTTTTTCGCAAAGGAGTCGTGGGTGACGGTAAAGTTCTACTGACAGAAGAACAGCGCCAGCGCCTCAGAGAAACTTCTGAGAATGTGTTAAATGGAACGTCGATTGTAAATGAATGGTATCCCCAACAAAATAACACATTGAATTAACTGAATAAAGGTTACTTAGCAAAAGATATGAGTTTAGTTAAACACACCTCTACTATCTCTCTCTCAATATAGGAAAGAACATCTTCATCAGTACTTGTTAAAATTTATTTGTTTGAGTTCTATGTAAGAGAACGACTTTCCGAACAACCCAATAATTTCATAAAAAATGTTTTTATCTTAATGTATTTTAATATCTGAAAATTTAAGTCTCTCCAAAAATTTCCCTAAAAAATAACTTTGTTTTAACTCTCAACGGGTTTATGAAAGAGTTGTGATCCCTCTGGGTCGCCTATAAATGATGCCACATTTTTTTTTCATAAAGTGTCACACTGCCATATCCCCTTTCCATTATTAGATAATAGTTCGTATTTTATTTTTAAACTTAAATTATGCATCTTAAGACATTAGACATTCGTTTGCATAATTTTCTTTTAAGTGAAGATTTGCTGCTGCTATCCTATTCTCAGAACCATCCGCGTATACCTTTTTAAGAAAAGAAAAAAAAACAATGTAAATGAAAATAATAATGATCACATGAAAACTGTTCCAGACCCATTAAAAAAATATCCTCAAATTCTGGTCATTTAAAAATAACTTCAAAATTGAATCTACTGATTAGTGATGCAACGGATATCAATTTGGCCGGATACCGAATGTCCGGCCAAGCTTCCAGCCGGGTATACGGCAGCAGTATGTTTTCTTCTTTTTTGTTTTATTTGCACTAGTTTTCTTAGATCATTGAACTATTTCTTTTTTCTTTAAAATTTTTCATTAGTTACAAATAATTTAATTCCAATATCAGAAATCCTTTTGAGATTGTTTTCATGAATTTAGTACTAGTTTTACTGCACAATATTCTCATAAGAGTTTTACTGTACAATATTCTCATAAGATGTTCAATTTATGGTGGATAAAAGAAAAATCTTACCAAATTCTTACAAAGATGGAAAAATAATAGTGTTTTTGTACAATAATTTCTTCCAGTAATAATTTACTCTAATCTTAAAAAAAAGGTAGAAGTACTTAATTTTTTCCCCTTTTCTATACATGATAAAAATACATTCTAAAGGGTATTGAAAACAGAATATTTTCACAAAACTTTGTTTTTTCGCATTTTTTTTTTATTATTGCAGCTTTTAGAATTTAGTCATTTATTATGTTTATTTATGTTATTTCTCTGTACATATAATTTTAGACCGGATGTACTGCCGGATATTTGTAATATCCGGCTACTGCCAATTATCTGCCATATTGGCCGGATGCAGTATGTTTGGCGGATATCCGTTGCATCCCTACTACTGATGTTGTTGTCGTGTCCATGGATGCACAATTGCAAATGGAAATGGGTGCCAGTGCCCCCGAGGGGATTGGACTTCTGCTCGTTGGTCTCTAATTTAGATCATCCAGACGAGGGGCCTACCAGCCGAAATCGGCACCCACAGCGGTATCCTTTGAACATGGAGGACATTGGAGTCACGACGGATTTTACGTGCACCAGCTCCCATTAGCGTACACGGTACCACAGCAGTCCTAACCGAGAGAGGAGTTCACCCTCCCGAGCAGGATGGCTGCTTCACTTTCCGTGTTTTTACGAGAAAGGAGTTTAGTGTCTACACTGCGGGACTCGAATGTACTGCCTTTAAATGATTTTATTTTAACCAAACCTCTCAAAGCTCAAAATATTTCAACCTCTGCAACATTCAGGGACTGAGTTCGGGCTCATATTTTGAAGCCCGAGCCCGAGGACCAGTAGTAGGGTGGTGCAAAAAACAATTTTTTTTTTTTGAAATTCGAAACGTCACCATGTGCAATAGTTGCGATTTTGGTAGTAAAATTAAACCCCGAAATTTGGATGAAATTGTTTAATATCTTAGGCCACGTCAAGAACCACGAATTTTGGAAATTATAGGAAAAAATGCTTTAAAATCAACTGCTCTTTTCATTAAAAAGAGAAAAATATATGAAATGTAACCAGGTTATTTATTTGCACTTTTGAGTATATAAACATTTGTAAAAAGCTAGCTGATGTAAAATTAATTGTTAGGCCTCCCCAAATCCCTTAAAGTTTGCCATTTTTACTACAAAAATAGCCCGATAAATTGGATAAACAAACTCGTCTACGTCCACTTCATTACCAACATGAGCTTGATATTAACAAATTTCACCCTCTCAGATACATTTTTGTAAACATCGTCCTGGTTTTCAACTTGCATTCTTCTTTAAATTATTACTCCTCCCCCCCATTCTATCCCATCTCCTACAACAACCGAACTTTAACGCTGATGAGGTATCTGATTAGAAATAGAAATGCCATGTGTTGTGTTTTAACGATGCTATACATTATTTCACTCCCTGTGATTCTTTTTTAAACGGATTGCACTGTTATTTTCATTTCGTCGTTCAATAACTTAAGATGAATGAAACAAGAAATAAAAGTGATTGCCCTATTCTTGGGAGTTATATGGAGATGCATGACAATGTTTTGCCTACGTACGAAAATGTAATGCGACATAACTGTTTTGTGAGAAACACTGTTAGTCAGGAATGTGGTGCAAATTATGAGCCTGCTGCTGCAGAAATTGCACGTATTGTTGCGGACAAAGTACTGAGCATAGGCGCACCCATGGAGGGGGCTATGGGGGCTAAAGCCCCCCCTAAAGGTAGAAAGTTAGAAGTGAAAAGCTTTAAAAATGAAAATTGTCGCTAATGTATTATTATTTTTTCTTTTTTAAATTGTCTTCAAATTATTTCTAACCAAAAAAGGCATTTATTTAAAAAAGTTCTTAAATAAATGCTTACTGTTAGTTTATGAAACACTGTTAATCTCGATTACAACTCACTGAAGATCATATGACTTCGTAATGCTAATCTGATTTTATTAACCATACCAGAGGCACATTGCTTGTGGGTTAGTGCTCCAATGGGACAGTCAAGTGGTACCGAAATATGTGGACGTTATAAGAGAGTTGCAAACTGAATCGAGGTCACACTATAACCGAGTTCAGCAGTATTTGTATGTCGCCCAGCCCCCCCTAAACTAAAATCCTGGGTGCGCCACTGGTACTGAGTGTATGGAAAAAAGCATCTCTTCCGACATCGCTGCACAAATCAGTTGTAAAGCGCATTATGGCATACAACAATGAAATCTAAAAGCTGAAAAAGAACGGGTGAAACCTATTTAAGAAGATGAGCAATTTCGTACGGATTCTATACGTATCTTTGACGTATGCTCGTGCAATTGCAAATGCCTTAATACTTGCAAATATAGTTCTATGAATAAAGTACATGTGAAAGAAAGAGATTTTCTAATAGACCAAAGAACGCATAGATAAATGAGAATAGGTGAATAATTGACGCTGAAAAAAACCAATGTACTGAAGAAAAGATTATGTGATAGTCAACAGCATATCCACAAGAAATTAATGGAAAATGCACCACCAAAAGCGGCCCTTCAATTTGAAGGTGGCAGAACTTTGGAAGAGGATGTAAATCCGAATTTTACAACAAAACCAGACGAGCCAGGTCCAAGTCACTTATTGACCACAGAGAAAGATCCTGATTTCATTCTACAGCACTCACCGCTGATTTCGAAACCTTAAGTCTCAAATAAAATTATCTGTGTTTTCCTGAAAGTCAAGGCCGTAGCCAAGGGGGGGTTTTGGGGGTTCAAACCCCCCCCGAAATTTTCAGTCACATAACTTACTGTTCGTAGAAAAAAAATTATCCCTTGTATCGCCAACTACAATTATTGCACTTCAGTTCATTCAAACCGCATGTAATTTTTTACTTGTGTTTCTCTGAGGATCGCAAAGTGATAAATTTCACTTAAATATGCTACTCTTTTCTCTGTACGTTATATGCATACCTGTCTTCTGAGTATGGCCAAAAGGAAATGCAATTTCCGTGGCACTTGCAAGCAAAATTTCTCATTCTCATCAAATAATTCTTTAAATAAACAGTGTTTAATGTATCATAGTAGTAGGAATTTGTGAAGGTGGTAGCAAAAATGTGCCCTAAGTACACTATGTACGGCTGCTTTATTTACACAATTTTACACAGTATTTACATTTCCCATAATTAGAATGCAGTATGATCGGAGCAAAAGCTCACATTCGTCTCAATGCTTCTCCACATTGGTTCTCTCTCTTCTTCTTTCACCCCCCCCCCTTACACGTAGAGAGAGACAAAAAAGAAATATCGTAAATAAAAAAATTTCTTTTTCCACAAAAAATAGTGAGTCATCTCTCGATTCCATCGGAGATCGAAACACGAAACAGTTTCACAGTATCGTGTTTATGACCTCTATAAATAAAAAAGTCAGAGTGATAAGTTTGTGATTTTTGGAGTTTGGGACATGTAAGCTCCAGTCTCGACCCATGTGGACCGGGAGGGAGATCCTACGTTGCATTATTCACGTAACCAGTCCGCTACTCCTTAGAATAAAAAGAGAGTGGCACTGCGGACAGCAGGAGTAAAAAAAAAAAAAAAAAAAAAAAAAAACATCCGCTGCCTGGCTAGTGTCGCCCCTCTCGAGTCAGCGCCCTAGGCAGTCGCCTAGTTTTCCTATATGGTCCAGCCGGCCCTGCTCTGTCACACAGTGCTTGTCATTCTTTAAAGGCTGCACTAACACAGAGGTTCGCTACGCCCGATAGGATATTGCTTACATAGCACTGTTTCAATTTGGATGCATTTTTTTCGCGTTTTAAATAAAAATGAAAAAACACAAAGCTGGAGATCATACTTTGTTTAATTTTAATTTCAGTGTGCTGAAAAAAGTACCATATTAAAACATAAAACTTGAAACCCCCCCGAAAAATTTTCCTGGCTACGGCCTTGCTGAAAGTGTGACAGGCGAAGCGTCCAGTGATCGAGCTGCAGCTGATCTTGCGTCAGCTTTGCTTCATGATGTAAGTGAACATATACAAGGACAAACGTAAGATAACAGTACGCCTGTTATTGATCAGTATAAAATTCAGCGAGAAAGGATAAAGACACGTCAGACAAGTCAAGATGAGGTAAATACAGGTCACAAGATCATAGCTTTCTTTTTTGACGGAAGAAGGGATGGAACTCTTACAATTACGAAAATGGATGATAGCAAGTGGCATAAGAGAAAAGTATGGGAGGAGCATATTACACTAGTTGAAGAACCCGGTTCTGTCTATTTGGGACATTTTGCACCGAAGAGCAAGAGTTCAAAGGACATTTCCGATGGTATCTTCAGCTTATTAAATGAGAAAGCTTTTGATTTATCAGAATTAGCCTTTATTGGAAGTGATGGGGAAGTGACTAATACCGGTGTAAATGCAGGTGTAATTAGACGCCTTGAAGAAAAGCTGAATTCTCCCGTGCATTGGACAAATATGTCAATTTCATTTTAACGAACTGCCTTTATGCCACCTTACAGAAGCAGTCGACGGGAAAACATCAGGACCAAGCGCATTCAGTGGATTGATTGGTAAGTCCCTGAAGACGTGCACTAACCTTCCTATCATTAAGTTCCAGGAAATTGAATTTTCGTTTGAGTCCGATATTGACTTTGGAGATCTTAGCAAGGATCAACGTTATTTGTGGGAAATTTGTAAGGCTGTTTCCTCTGGTTATTGCCCACACGATCTAACAAATAGAGACCCTGGAAAACTTTCTCATTCTCGCTGGCTAACGTTCGCAAATCGCATTTTGGAACATCTTATCCAACACCACAACTTATTGTATTAGCCACATTCGTAATGAAAGTATACGTGCCAACATGGTTCAGAATCAAGTGTAACAGTGCCTTTCAAGATGGCACAAAGAATTCGCAATATTTTATATCTCGATTTCAGTATCTCCCAGATAATTTAAAGGATATAATAAAAAACGTTGTTCTGAACAACGCGTATTTTGCTCATGGAGAAAATGTACTCGCTGCAGTATTATTCGATGACAGGATATCTGTCCATCAGCTTGCCATTCAGCGTATCATAAAGGCCAGAAAATCTTCGGAACTAAACACGAACATAAGAAGGTTTCAGATTCCAAAGGTGAATTTCGAAAGCAAAGACTGCTTTGACCTTATCTATTGGCAAGAATGTGTTGTGACTGAGCCTCCAATCACAAAGGAATGGACAAATAGTGTGTTACAGGAATTACTGAAGTCGGATAAACATCTTGTATAAACATCAAAGTTCTTGCGATAAATTTCTAACAATACCCTGCATTCCCAAGCACTTGAGAGGATGATTAGGATTGTGACAGAATCTGTTCTTCATGTGTGTGGCCTCCATGCAAGAGATGGATTCATCCGGTCAAAAACATTCGATAGGAAGCTAATGCCATGTTTTGAAAAAAACTGATTTCCGAGTGAAATAACCTACTCCTTACATGAAAAGGTAAGACTAGTATCTTTTCTATTTACATATCTTTGCTTACCGCATTTTCAGTGAAAAACGCTCAACTTCAAGGAATTTGGGGAGGCCTACGAATTAATTTTACACCGGCTAGCTTTTTACAAATGTTTATATACTCAAAAGTGCAAATAAATAACCTGGTGACATTTCATTATATATATATATATATATATTTAATGAAAAGAGCAGTTGATTTTAAAGTATTTTTTTCTATAAAATTTCCAAAATTCGTGGTTCTTGAGGAGGCGTAAGATATTAAACAATTTCATCCAAATTTCAGGGTTTAATTTTAATATCACAATCGCAACTATTGCACATGGTGACGTTTTGAATTTCCAAAAAAAAAAAAAAAAAAAAATGTTTTTCGCACCACCCTAACCAGTAGCGCAGAGCGTTTTTTTTTTTTTTTTTTTTTTTTTTTTTTTTGAGTTCCTATAGGATGTACCTGGTGGGGGGTGGGGGTTCGGATTTAACACCTCCACCAGGAACACATTTTCCATTAGGCCCGAGCCAGTGGCGTAGCCAAAGGGGGGGATAGGGGGTCATTACGCCTCCTGCCATGAGGAATTTTTTGCCATACAAAATGCATACAGTAGAACCCCGATCTATCGTTCCCGCATTCATCGTTTTCCCGTATTGATCGTTTTATTTCTATGGTCCCTGCACAAACTGTATTTGAATAACGTTAAAGGAGCCCGCATCTATCGTTCGCCAAAAAGTGACTTTCCCGCATTCATCGTTGTAAAATATTTCTCCTGACCAAAATGAAATTGAACAGTAAGTGAATCCATATGGCATGTAAACTGTAATTGCTTCTGGGTATGATTTCTTGTTCCATTCATGATCAGATGAGCAGTGGTTGTGTGTTGAAGAGGATGTGCATAGAGTGAAATTTAATTATTATAATTCCATTAATCAAGACGGTGAGGCATGCGGTATCCTAAACATGAAGAAACGTATGATGATGCAAAAAATGAATATAATGGCGAAGCAGAGGATAATATTCATGCCAATGAGACTGAGAGTACATTAGTACGAAGTTTGTCTGAAGCAATATTTGAAACTGTATGAACTACAAACATAAAATCACATGAAAGGTCCAGTATTGTGAATCTTGAAAATTTACTGTTTAATTTAGAAAAATGATGTATAACCCCACATAAAATAAATGAATTTTTAAAATAAGTATCACTTAATTTTCATCTCCGATTTATTTGTTTTACAATTTTGTAAGAAATTAGTATTTATTGCTATACAGTCATTGTGTGTGTGTATAAAGATTGCATTCTACTTATTTTGACTTGAACCCGCATTTGTCGTTTTCCCGCATTCATCGTTTTTTCGTACGCACCCCATGAAAAACGATGAATCGAGGTTCTACTGTATTCTTCCCTCCTTACCACACACACGTATACATATATGTGAGTTGTAGTAGTCATAACCCCCCCCCTCATTAAAAATTTCTGACTACGCCACTGGCCCGAACATACGAGCCAGGGAATATTGAGCCCAACTCCGACATTTCCAAAAAAGTTCTAATTATTTTTTTTTTAATTTTACATTTTTTTTTAAATCGCGACAGTTAATATGAGATAATTACGTTTCATTGCTTTTTATTTGATAATGTTCCACGCTTCTACGCCTCATCAATGGCCGAGAGAATAGCATTCGGAACTGGGAGACGGAAGGTGCCTGGTTCAAACCCAGGTCGACCTAGCCGTTCGGATTTTCCCGTGGTTTTCTCCGAAACTTGGCGTAAATACTAGAGCAAGAGCCAGCGACCGCCAGACCTTCGTCATAGTATAAAAGCTGAAACTTTCTCTGCGCATACCCCCCAACAGAGGTAGGAACAATCGGCCACTATATAGTTTGGATTAAGGCTCTAGTTTGGATGATCGTGGCTTTGGCAGGTAACGGGTGGCAAAGGTGTATTGAATTGCAGAATATTTTCGTCATTTCATCAAGCTTCATTTTTTTATACGTTCTTCTTCGCAGTACTAGAAATCACTTTATCACTTGCCAGACACTTTTCCATCGTGGCAAACCCCCGCCAGACAACCTCAAAGTCTTGAAAAACGTAATTCTATCACGAGCGCGCTGCAAGAAAGTTCGCGGGTAAGAAAGTTCAGAAGTAGCAGTATAAAATGTGCTTTGCACTTTGTGACAGCTTGACGTACTTGGTCGCGGGAGTTTACGAACACAATAGTTTTCCATGACTTTGAGGTTGTCTGGCGGGGGTTTGCCACGATGGAAAAGTGTCTGGCAAGGGATAAAGTGATTTCTAGTAACGCGAAGAAGAACATATAAAAAAATTAAGCTTGATGAAATAACGAAATTTTCGGCAATTTTATACACCTTTGCCACCTGTTACCTGCCAAAGCCACGATCATCTAAACTTTAGAGTGGCCAATTGTTCCTACCTCTGTTGGGGGGTATGCGCAGAGAAAGTTTCAGCTTTTATACTATGACGAAGGTCTGGCGGTCGCTGGCTCTTAGACGTATAGTCTAAGAGCTAGCGACTAGTTAAGGCAGCGTATAGTTAAGTGGTCCTAAACCGTATAGGTTTAGGACCCCTTAGAAGGTCCCCCACGGAGGAGGGCACTCCCCCCTTCGGCATAGATCCCTAGTGTAGATAACTGGCCGTAATCCACAACGCACACAAGTTTCTACACCTCAAATATATAATTCTTGGTAAAATGATACTTTCTTAATCATTCAGGTTTTATTTTGTGAGGGAGCAATTTTGGAAATTTCTTGTCTATGTCAGTGGTACGAAATTTGCCTCCTAAGTTGCGTCTAGTCAATTTTTTTTTTTTTTTTTTTTTTTTTTTGAATCGGTATCCCTGCCTCTCTCGCGAAAAATTTTCACTAGTTTAATGTACAAAGGGCAGTCCATAAAAACTGAGAGTAAAATCATAAAAAATCAAGAAATATATTTACAGCAAAAAATACATCATTGTTTTTCAAAATACCTTCCGTCAGATGATATGCAACGGTCCCATCGTTCAGTCCACTTTTCAAAACAAGTAGAGCCCTTACACAGTAGGCCCTAGTAGTAGGCCCTTTCCGGAAGCTGCTTCAGAGAACCCCCACTTTTGAAATAACTTCAGAATCTGTGTTAAATTTTCTGCCACGGAGCTTCTTCAAAGTCGGAAACAGCCACAAATCGCATGGTGCGAGATCTGGACTGTAAAGGGGATGTGGCATGATTTTAATATTGCATTTACTAAGATATTGCTGAATAGAAGTAGCGACATGCGGGCGAGCATTATCGTGATGCCAGGGAGCCTAGGAACCAGTTCTGCAGACAAACGGCCTTTCTTGAAATCACCATGCCATCTAAAAATCATAGACTCACAAAAAAAAAAAAAAAAAAAAAAAAAAATCTGGAGTGACTCCACTCGACTTTCCGAACACTTTCGATTAAGATCATTACCAAGCATTAAAATAAATTTTAATCGATGAATAATTCAAACATATTTACCAAATTGAAACTCAATCGAATGCACCGTTTTAAAACGCTTGCGCACTTTCAAGAATTTCTCCCCATATGCCATTATGCCATAATATAAAAGAAAGTTTTGTCGTAGCCCTGTAGGAGAACTATAAGTCCTATACACACCAAAATCAATACCGGTCTTAGGATGGCGGTTTATAACATGTATACCCAATTTGAGCTCAATCGAATGTATCGTTTAAACGCTAGCGCACTTTCAAGAATTTCCCCCGATAGGCCATAATGTAAAAGAAATCTTTGTCGTAGCCCTGTAGAAAAACTATAAGTCCTATACACACCAAAATCAATACCGGTCTTGCGACGGTGGATTATAACATATACACCCAATTTGAGCTCAATAGAATTTACCGTTTAAACGCTAGCGCACTTTCAAGAAATTCCCCCCATAGGCCATAATGTAAAAGAAATCTTTGTCGTAGCCCTGTAGAAAAACTATAAGTCCTATACACACCAAAATCAATACCGGTCTTGCGACGGTGGTTTATGACATATATATTCAATTTGAGCTCAATCGAATGTTCCGTTCAGGAGCTATCGTGTTCACACAAACACACATACACACACACACACATACACACATACATACATACATCTCGTAAAAATAGCATAAATGGTTTCAGAAGCCCTCAAAACGTGTAAAAACACCAAAATCTCGAAGTCGAATTTTTTCATGATTACAATACTTTCCTTACATGGTACATGTTCGGAAAGTAAAAATTGTCTCTGTTAGCTTCTTTCATTAACTTATCTGTTTCTGAAGCTGTTTTGCCCAAACGATAGCAAAATTTTATGGCACAACGCATTTCGTTTTTTAACTCTGAATCACTCATCTCCATTTCTGTAGGGCAAATAAAACAGTTCTTTAAACAAGCACGGAACTGGGAAAATAAAATCGTCTGCTTCGTTTAGAATTTTGTATAAACGTACAGTTAGCAGTTTGAAAAAAATCGCCTGCACTTCTATTTTTTTAGTTTCGCGGTGTTGCCACTACGTAAAAAAATAACTCTCAGTTTTTATGGAATGCCCTTTGTAATTTTTTTCGCTGTTCAGAAATTTTACTTGTTTATGCATTATACATGTCGTCCGAAAAAAGGTGGTAGCACGGGCTTTAATTCTTTATCTATTAGAGATAAGTGGGCAGCGTGGATTGAAAAAATAATGTCGGAAATAAGGTCGGAAATAAGACTCCGTTAAGAAAAAATTCCTGTCGTTAATTTTCAAAAAGTGACACTTTTTAAACTTGAATACGAACCCCCGTACAAAACAATTCCCAATTAGTAAAATGTGTCCCATACACTCATGAGTTAACCTTTGAGGCGCAACCCTTTCCCAATGCTGAAAAAAGGAAAGCCGTTGCCATCGCTCGACTTAACTACCAGCAAGATGGCGGACGATCGAAACGTTCATCGCGTGCCACAGATCTAGAGACCAGCCAGCTGTCGTCAAAAAAGGGTCTCTGTAAAGGTAGATCTGTGGCACGCGATGAACGTTTCGATCGTTAGCCATCTTGCTGGTAGTTAAGTGGAGCGATGGCAATGGCTGCCCTTTTTTCAGCATTCGGCAATCAATCCAGCTGTTCTCGCATTCTTCCATTTTTCAGCAGATGTCAGTGCTGTTAAAAATAACCGTGACAATTTTTTTACGGGAAATGACGTGCTAAAAAAAGTAAAGGATTCTCGTGGAGCTATGTCACCCGCAACTATTTTTATAGAAATGAAATCTATTCTTCGTGACTGGCAACAATCAAAACGTCAGAGTTTGGTGATCCCACAGCGGGAACACGGCGCGTTAAAGAGTTAATGTACCAAATTTTAGAACTATGCCTTAAAAATTGGTGGAGATATGAAGATAAATACAACACTGACGTAAACCACTTCCATGGCTCTCGAAGGAAAAAAAATCACGTCGAATGATGGCATTTCAGAGGTCTTACGAAAGAATATTAACGAAAATACGAAAAACATAAATTACGAAAGAAATTTTTTTTTTCCCGCTGCATTAAACATTTACATTCAAAATCATCTATAGTCCTCGATCGATCATTTTTCTTTAAAGATATCTCTGTGACGTTGCATGATGAAACGCTCAAATTTGATACATCACCTCATTAGTATACTGGTCACATTTTACTTACTAGGAAAGGTTTTGTACGGGGGTTGTATACAAATTTAAAAAGTGTAACTTTCTGTGAATGAACGATAGGAGTTTTTTTCTTAACGGAGTCTTATTTCTGACCATATTTCGAAAAAAAAAACTTGTTTTTTTTTCAATATACACTGCCCACTTATCTCTAAAAATATGGAGCCTGTTTGTCATGTCAATGTATATTAAAAAAATCTGGAGGGACTTCACTCGACTTTCCGAACACTTACGATTAAGATCATTACCAAGCATTTAAATAAATTTTAATCGATGAATAATTCAAACATATATACCAAATGGAAGCTCTATCCAATGCACCATTTAATTCAAGAATTTCCCCCCGCCCCCCATGCCCCCACCGACAGTAGAAGAGATAAGCAGAGATAAGGATATTGACCTCCGTCGGGGGAGGACGTGTTTTCTTTTGTGGTGGTGATACCACAGAGTTAGAAGCAGCGTGGTGCTGGCTTCGAAATTTATTTTAAATTCATTCTTTATGTCATTTGTATGCAATTTTTAATCCAGAGAAGTATCATCATTATATATATATATATATATATATATATATATATCAATAAAGGAAATCTGTATTAAACCAAGAAGTACAAGACGTATATTCGAGGAGGTGAAGGAACATCACAGACGGTACGCCTAATTATAGCGCTTTTCCTTAATTTTAATTTATAGCTGATATTTTGAAGGTTTATGAGTGTATGTAGAAGGATTTGTAAAAGAGTATGGGAAGGAAATTGTCATTGAAAAACAATGTATGTATATATATATATATATATATCATCGTGCCAGCAATATATATATATATATATATATCAGGGGCGTAGCCAGAAATTTTTCATGGGGGGGGCTTACGACTACTGCAACTCACATATATGCATACATATGTGTGATAAGGGAGTGAAGAATATACATTTTGTAATGCAAAAAATTCCTCATGGGGGGGGTTATGACTCCCCTACCCCCCCTTGGCTACGCCCCTGATATAATATATATATATAAATCCGATGTCGGATTTACTATCGGAAATACCAGTGTTTTTTCACGACAAATAACTGAAAGCTAAATCATTGTGTGAATCCCCCTTGAGTTTCCCTCCCTGCCAAAAAATAAACCCCCTCCTTGATGCATGGGTGTCGTCTTATTTGCGACCGGGGTGAAAAATCGTCGCACTTGCGACCGCTTCCGTTTAAAAGCAGATGCATTGCATGATTGATAGGATGGGACCGTTGCATTCGCGACCGCTTTAAGTGTGAGGGGTTGATGGGTGGGTGGGTTAAGTCGTAATAAGCAAAACTTTTAGATTTTAATTTAAATACGGCAGATTCTTCCATAACATCATAGCTGCCAAGTTGTACGATTTTTTCGTGCAGAAATTTAAAATGTTTGCACGATTTTATTAATGATTTAGGAAATCGTAAGAATTTTTATTGAAAACTTCTAAAATATACATTTCTGCAAATATCGAATGTATATAACGTTTTGTTTATTTTCAAGGTCATTGGATTTTTGCATTTTTTTTCTACTTCACATCGGTTAATTCTGCTGTTTGTTTATCAACTTTTTTGGCTGGAAAAACTTCCATAAATATATTATGCTACAGCATTCTAATTTCAACCGCTTTTCCCATCCCCTTTAAGAATAAATACTTCTCCTTCATCGTTCTTTTATTAAAGCCTCCCATACCATAAGAGTTCAGATTGAATGACCCCTTTTTAAGAATAACTTATTTTTTTAAGCCTTATACAGGGTGGTTATTAATTAACGTGAGGTGTTCAGAGCCCTCTAGCGAGTAAAGTATTGGACGAAACCTAACCAAATTCGATGAGCATAGTAGACCATGGGATTTTGATTTAAAAAAAAAAAAAAAATAGTTCCAAAATTTGCCACTGGGGCAATTTTGGCGCTGCAAAAGTGTATTAGCGTAAATATTGAATGGTTAATTGACAAACAATACAGCAAACATCAATTTTACTTACAAATTTGGTTCAATATGCGCACCATTGGTAAATTCCAAGAACTGCATACGATGCACATTTTCTACTGCCGCTCGCAGCATATCAGAGTTGATTTGCCTCACGTGTAACGTTATTCGATCCTTTAACATTGCGATATTGGAGACATGTCCTTGATAAACAACACCTTTAAGAAATCCCCCCAACCAAAAAACCGCAAGGATTGAGATCGGGGGACCTCTGGGGCACTTTTACAGCGCCAAAATTGCCCCAGTGGCAAATTTTGGAACTTTTTTTTTTTTTTTTAAATCCAAATCCCATGGTCTACTATGCATGCTCATCAAATTTGGTTAGGTTTCGTCCAATACTTTACTCGCTAGAGGGCTCTGAACACCTCACGTTAATTAATAACCACCCTGTATTTAAAGAAAACCATTTAATAATCAGTTCATTACTCGAAGCAAGTTTGGATATTGTAAATTCAAAATAATTAAAATAAATGTTCAAACAAAAATGTTCTAATTGGCTAAAATTGTCTGTGTAAGCAAACACGATATAAAGTACCGTGTTTACTCGCGTAATAGTCACACCTCTTTTGCCGATTTTGTTTCACGGTAAAAGTCTAGGTGCGGGGGATATCTATTACATAATATTGTAAATTCTAAAGCTAAACGATTACTAGAATTACAACAATAATAAAAAAAAAAAAAAAAAAAAAAAAAAAACTAACTCACCAATGTTGTCCACACTATCGCTGTATATCAAATAATATTTTTGTCAGAAAAAGGGGTATTTTTCTTTTTATAGTAATACTAGCTGATTGCCCAGTTCTTCGCACGGGAAATTCTTTTGAATGGATATATTATGGGTTTTTTGTTATTACTATTTATCATAATAAATAGATATACCAAATTTATATAGCATAAATATTATCTGTGTTCAATAACTATGCATAAATAATTTCATGGCGATCGTTTGAAAGGTGATAATTCGGCGCACGCCATCAACTGTCGAAGTTTTTGCAAAATGGATAACATCAAAATATTCTCATATTCAAATATCTATGTGCACGAATTTTCATAGCAAACAGTCTAACGGCCAAGATATGCTGCAGAGCAGAATTAAAGTAATAATACGCAACAGCGCCATCAAAGGGCGAGCTAACCCTTTGAGGCGCAACCCTTTCCCAATGCTGAAAAAAGGGCAGCCGTTGCCATTGCTCGATCTAACTATCAGCAAGAGGGCGGACGATCGAAACGTTCATCGCGTGCCACAGATCTAGAGACCCTTTTGTGACGCAGCTGGCTGTGTCTGGCACAGCCAGCTGTCGTAAAAAAAAAGGGTCTCTAGATCTGCGAGAAGCGATGAACGTTTCGATCGTCCGCCCTCTTGCTGATAGTTAAGTCGAGCGATGGCAACGGCTGCCCTTTTTTCAGCATTGGGCAATCTATCCAGCTGTTCTCGCGTTCTTCCATCTTTCGGCAGATGTCAGTGCTGTTAAAAATAATCGTGACCATTTTTTTACGGGAAATGACGTGCTAAAAAGTACAGGATTCTCGTGGAGCTCTGTCACCCGCCACTATTTTTATAGAAATCGAATCTATTCTTCGTGACTGGCAACAGTCAAAACGTCAGAGTTTGGCGTTTCTGGAGCGGACACACTGCGCGTTAAAGGGTTAAGTAAAATGGATAACGCCAAAATATTCTCCGTGTTCAAATGTATGTGCATACCAACTTTCAGATCGGTTAGTTGAACGATCCAGAAGTTGAGTGCTGAAGTGCTGTCTAGTGGTGAGTTAAAATAAACTCTAGGGCTGCAGTCAGGGCAGATTTGCCGAGTTGGGGGCACTGGGCAAAAGCTTTATTAGGGGACCCTCTGTCGAAAACTTTTTTCAAAATTAACAAATTTTTAAACTTAAAGAACAATTTGGGGGCCCCCTTTTTGTTGGGGTCCCGACATCTTGCCCCGAATGCCCTACCGGAAATCAGGCCCTGGCTGCAGTGCCATCAAGATGTGAGTACAGCCAAATGAATTCTAAAAAAATTTTCTCTCT
Source organism: Cheiracanthium punctorium (assembly GCA_038373885.1). Lineage (NCBI taxonomy): Eukaryota > Metazoa > Arthropoda > Arachnida > Araneae > Cheiracanthiidae > Cheiracanthium > Cheiracanthium punctorium. Next base: position 234,865 of record JAWZYV010011706.1, on the reverse strand, counting down.
GCTCATATCTGTATGTATACCAATTTTTAAGGTGATCGGTCGAACGGCTTTGAAGTTGGTGTGCTGCATCGGCATCTAGAGGCAAGTCATAGAAAAATAGATAGCGTAAAAGTATTCTCTGTCCTCAAATATCTGTGTGTACCAATTTTCACAAATCAGCTATGAAAGGTATTTTCATAGCAAACGATTGAACGGTACAGAAGGTACGGTAAACGGATGCGGCGAAAAACTTTTTTCGTTCAAACATTTATGTTTACGAATTTCCATGGCAATTAGTTGAACGGTCCTGAAGTTAATGGTTTGAAGTGACATCTAGTGGCAAGTTATAGCAAAATATATAACGCCAAAATATTCTCCGTGTTCGAATATCTATCTATACCAATTTTTATAGCGATCAAAGCGTCTTTATATGCTGCAACGCGATCAAGCGACGAATTAAAGTTAACAAGTTGATACGTTGCAGCGCTATCTATTGGCGAGTTAAAGTAAGGATGTGCTACAGCACAATGAAGTAGCTATTTATACAGAATGGATAACATAAAAATATTCTTCGAGTTCAAGTATCTATCTCTATATCAATTTTCATAGAGATCGATTGTCCGGTCATGAAGTTGGTGCGCTGCATTTCCATCTAATGGCGAGTTAAAGTAATAATGCGCTGTAGTGCCATCTAGTAGTGAGTAACAGCTAAATGAATAGTTAGAATATATTCTCCGTGCTCAAATGTGTAAGCATAAACATTTTTATGGCGATTGGTCGAACGGTATAGAAGTTGATGCGCTGCAGCGCCATCTTGCGGCAAGTTATAGCAAAACGGATAGCTTAAAAATATCCCCATGTTCATACATCCATGTGTATCAATTGTCGTCAAAATCGATTGACCGTATTTTCACAGCAAGCGCTTGAGCGAAATAGAATTCGGCGTTCTGCAGCACCATCTAGCGGCAAGTTACAACAAAATGAATAGTGTAAAAATATTCTACGTCCTCAAATATCCGTGTGTACCAATTTTCGTCAAAATCGGTTGAATGGTATTTTCATAGCAAGCGGTCGAACGGAATAGAAATCGACGTTCTGCAGCGACATGTAGCGTCAAGTTACAGCAAAATGGATAAAGTAAAAATATTCTACGTCTTCAAATGTCCGTGTGTACCAATTTTCATCAAAATTGGTGGAACGGTACTTGCATAGGAAGCGGTCGAACGAAATAGAATTCGGCGTTCTGCAGCACCATCTAGCGTCAAGTTACAGCAAAATGCATAAAGTAAAAATATTCTACTTCTTCAAATATCCGTGTGTACCAATTTTCATCAAAATCAGTCGAACGGTACTTCCATAGCGAGCGGTCGAACGGAATTGAAATCGTTGTACTGCAGCGCCGTCTAGCGGCAAGTCAAGTCAAAATGAATAGTGTAAAAATATTCTCCGTGTTCAAATATCCATACATTCCAATTTTAATAAAAATCGGCTGAACGGTATTTTCATAGCACGCGGTCGAACGGAATAGAAATCGACGTTCTGCAGCGCCATCTAGCGTTACAGCAAAATGGATAAAGTAAAAATATTCTACGTCTTCAAATGTCCGTGTGTACCAATTTTCATCAAAATTAGTGGAACGGTACTTGCATAGCAAGCGGTCGAACGGAATAGAATTTGACGTTCTGCAGCGCCACCTAGCGGCAAGCAAGAGGAAAATGGATAGCATAAAAACCTTCTTGTGTTCAAATATCCATAAATAGGAATTTTCATCAAAATTAGTTGAATGGTATTTTCATAGCAAGCGGTCCAACGGAATAGAATTCGACGCTCTGCAGTGCCACCTAGCGGCAAGTTATATCAAAATGGATTGCGTAAAAATATTCTCCGTGTTCATATATCCATACCTACCAATTTTCGTCAAGATAAGTTAAACGGTATTTTCATAGCAAGCAGTTGAATAGAATTCGACGTTCTGCAGCGCCACCTAGCGGCGAGCTAGAGTAAAATGGATAGCATAAAAACCTTCTCCGTGACAAAAGTGTACCAAATTTCATGGTGATCGGTCAAACGGTTTTGGAGTTTTTCAACGTCATACACACCCACATACATACATACATACCCACAAACATTCATTTATATATATATATAGATTTTATTGAACTTGAAATGGAGGAATGTCTTTATACTGCCACAAATCGTCAAGTATCGGAATTCTTTTGAGCGCTCCTGTAGTAGAACTGTAAATGCTACAGATACTATTTTCGACGGACAGCATTGTTATGGCATCCTTAATTTTGGTTTGTTTTAAATTGAGAATATCCCTAAGATATGCATCAAAGAATGATTACCCTAATGTGTTGGAATTCTTTTGAATGTTCTTGTAAAAAAACTGTAAATGCTACATGCACCATTTTCAATAAGGTAAATGGTACAATACATGAAAATAACCTATAGAAATTTCGCTGCAATCGAAGCATTTAGAAGGAAGTTAGAACACAGACGGACAGACATACAAAACGAAATCATAAACACTTTACAACTTTGTTGTGAAGCGTTAAAATCTATTTCCCTAGATTACAAATGTCGCCCTTTAGGTTAGGTTTAAACAGCGGTTTCCCTTAAGCAAATCTGTCCGCTGTATAGAATTGCTCATTAAATGGAGGTTTTGTTTAGTAGCCATAATTGCATAAAATATAAGCGTACTTTATACAGAGGTTTACGTAATATGGGAATTAGCGTTAAAAGTGTGTGTCATAGCAACGTTTCACAACGTCTGTGAACTTACCATAAGTAGATGTTTTTGTTAAAAGAACATACCTTATTAGTAGAAACGCATGCTATATACAGTTCCGTTCGTTATACAGAGGTGCAATTGACATAAAGGGGTTCGTTAAATAATGTCTTTTCTTAAAAGAGAACCATCCATTAGACGCAAGTAGAGACGATAATGAAACGGGAAAACTGAGAAAGTGTTTTAAAAGAAGTGCGTAAGACATGATTTCCATTACCATAAAATTATTTACAACTAGCTGAAGTACCCGTTCTTCGCACGGGAATGAATGGACTTTTTGATTTTAATATTTGTTGTGATTACTATTTATTGTAATAAAGAGATATAGCAAAATGGATATCGCGTTATATTGTGTTCAATAATCATGCATACTGAATTTCAAGGCAATCGTTTTTACGGTGCAGAAGGCGATGCGGCGTAGCACAATCTAGTGGCGAGTTTTAGCAAAACGGATACGGCAAAAATATTCTTCGCATTCAGATATCGATGTATACGAATTTTCATAACGATCAGCTGAATAGTCTTGAAGTTCATGTGTTGACGCGACATCTAGTGTCAAGTTATAGGAAAATGGATCGTGCCAAACTCTTCCCCGTGTTCAAATATCTATGTATACCTATTTTCATAGCGATCATTCGCACAGTCAAGAAGTGATACACTGCAGGGCCATCTAGTGGTTAATTAAAGTAATGATTTGCTACAGCGGCGTCATGTGGCGAGTTATAGCAAAATGGATAACGCCAAAATATTCTCATTGTTCAAATAGCTATGTATACTGATTTTCATAGCCACCGTTTGAATGGTCAAAAATTTGGCCTGCTACAGTGCCATCTAGTGGTGAGTAACATCAAAAGTAACGCAGTTAGAATATATTCTTCGTTCTCAAATGTGTAAGTATAAAAAATTTTATGCCGATCGGTCGAACGGTATAGAAGTTGATGCGTTGCAGCGCTATTTAGCGGTAAGTTACAGCAAATGGATAGTGAAAAATATTCTCCGTGTTCTAATATTCGCGTGTACCAAATTTCATCGAAATTGGTTGGACGATATTCGCATAGCAAACGGCTAAACGGAATAGAATTCGACGTTCTGCTGCGCCACCTAGTGAAAAGTTAGAGGAAAACGGATAGCATAAAAACCTTCTCCATGATAAAAGACTTAGGTGAACCAAATTTCATGGTGATCGGTGAAAAGGTGCTGGAGTTTTTCAACCTCCTACACACATACCAACATTCATTTTTATCTTTAACCAGTCTTATTATACGTATATACCAGTCTCAAGTAAAATCCAGTTTCAAATCTAAGCCTCGCTAAAGTGCCAGCATACGCCATTTTGCAAGAGTTTTTTCAGGGAATCATTCGAAGCATTGACTTAGCAGCAATCAAAATGGGAAATGGTTCGACCGCCAGGCATTTATTTGAAAAGTGGAATCCCTTAATACAGCCGCATTTTTTAAATTATCAACTATAACATGTTTTATTCATCGTTACCTTGATATACTAAATGCGAAGATTTCAATTTTCTGAAATTTGGCGGATTTCCCCAAGTTAAATCAATGTACTCAATTGGCGAGAATTCTGAAGCTACATCGCTTGAAATGCCCTAATAACTGCATTATTTCTGCACGGATAGTTAAAATTTTAATGCTGTATTCTAAGAAAACCTATACACTTGTTTTCAAAAATGCTATTCTCTTAAGCTCTCAGTAAATTGCGCCAAAAAGCCTAAAACTGTGCAAACCGCTAGAACTCACTCTCTAAAAATCGGCCTATCAGCCATTTTTTTTTTCGCCAAACTAAAAAAAAGTACATATTAGTCTCGGATATCTTCGATCCTCATTGTTTTGCGTATAAAACATTTCATTCCTGCTCTCATTTCTTATGCGCACACGATATTATAATTAAAAAAATAACCTAAAAAAATTGTTATTCTTTTATTTTTACTTTAAGTATTTAAAACATTTTATTCGGCAAAATCGCCACACATGGCAACCAAGATGCTTATTTGACACACTTTTTTCACTACAGGGGTTAATATTACGTAAAGCTTTCTGCGTGGAGAACATAAAAAATCTCTTAAATTCCGGGAACGGAAATTAAGAGAACCATTCAGGAGGAAAACGTTTTTAAGTGGAGTTTCAAAGTTTTAAAGTGGACTATCATTCATTCTATATTATTTTACGTATCTGTGTAAAATTTCAGGCTGACAGGTCCATTTTTGTGGAATTGTATACTACCCAAATCAACAAATTGACAAACAGAATTTCATTTTTATTTATAAGATAACCTACGCTTGTTTTTAAAAATACCCTCTCATTAAATTGCGCCAAGCGCTAGAATCATAGAAAATCTGACACACTTTCAGATTTTTAAATACGCACTAAAGTGCTATATATAAAAAGAGTTATAATCCATGGGTCTTCCCTATTTTCGTTCCTTCTTTCATTAAGTTGGAAAGTGTATCATTATTCATGAGTGTGATTAAACAAAATTAAAATTGATATTTCTAACATCCTTTTTACTTCCTTGTACGTAGTATAAGGAAGTAATGTGATCCCGAAAAATTTTGGGGGCCAAATTTCGACAAAAAAACCGATTTTGACTACCTCTAAATTTAATTTTAAGAATTTTTTCGATGCATCTCATCGTAGGCTAGCATGCACGATCATATTAACGCGTCTGCAACTCATTTTGACCAGCGGCGAGTCTATTGTGGTCAGTTTTTCCATGCCGTCTGTACGTACGTACGTACGTATGTATGTAACTCGCATATCTCAAAAACTATTGGTCGTAGAATGTTGAGATTTGATATTTAGGATTGTTCTATGATCTAGTTGTGCACCTCCCCTTTTGGTCGCAATCGAATGTATAGTTTATGTACAGGACCGCCCAAAAGATTCGAAATACATTACGCTCTATGGCCGAAATTCATTAAACTCGCCTAATTCAAAAACTATTAGGCGTAGAATATCGAAACTTCATATTTTGGATACTTGTAACATCTTGTTGTGCACCTCCCCTATTGGTTCCATTCGACTGGATAGTTTATCTACAGGACCGCCCAAAACATTCGAAATACATTACGCTCAATGGGCCTAAATTCATTATACTCGCATATCTCAAAAAACTATTAGGCGTAGAATGTTGAAACTTTATATTTAGGATTGTTGTAACATCTAGTTGTGCACCTCCCCTTTCGGTTCCATTCGACTGGACAGTTTATCTACAGAATCGCCTAAAAGATTCGAAATACATTACGCTCTATGGGCCGACATTCATCAAAGCGTCTTTTAGAGGTTTGGGGCTATTTCAAACGACTCAGGAGTGATATATGCTGTAAAGAGTTAGAAAATGCATTTCTCCATTAAAAAAAGTGTCTTTATCATTTACAGTTCTGCTACAGGAACACTCAAAAGATTTCCAATACATTACGGTCAATGGCAATTTTAGGGGCATTCATCCATTTCAAGCACAATACCGTCCTACCACATAAGTTAGGTAATGGTCCGACCACGGTCACGTGCCTCCCTCAAGAACTATGCCAAAAGTCGCCAAGCTTGGCGACTTTTGGTGTACGTGTGTGCATATTTAACTCTCAAATCTCAAAAACTATTATGAAATTTCATATGTAAGATTGTTGTAATATCTAGTTGTGCATCTCGATTTTTGGTTCCAATCTACTGGAGTTTCTTTACAGGACCACCAAAAAGAATTTCAGTACTTTAATGTCTATGGAAATCTTCAATATAATACAATTGTAGTCAGTCATTGTTTGGTACATGCCCAAAATCTCGCCGTCTGTCCTCGACCTTGGCGAGTTTTGCCGAAATGTCGCCAAATTTGGCGATAGTCAGTCATTTGGTCCATGCCCAAAGTATCGCCATTTGTCATCGTTCTTGGCGAGTTTTGGCGAAATATCGCCAAATTTGGCGATAATCGGTCATTGTTGGTCCATGCTTAAAATCTCGCCAAATGTCGTCGACATTGACGAGTTTCGCCGAAATATCGCCAAATTTGGCGCCAAAAATTATTTCGTATTTTGTATAACTCTAAAACTTTAACCCGTAGAATTTTGAACTTTTGTATTTAGAACTATATTATAATATCTAACTGTTTTCAATATCTTTTTTGACAGCAATCGACTAGGAATTTATTTACAGGGTGAGCCAAATGACTTTAAATACATTAAGGTGTATGGATGCATTCAATTCATTGAAAGTCAGTGGTGGTCAATGACTACTTTGGCTATCCCTAAAATCTCGCAAACTATCTCAAGTTTGTCGGCTTTTGGTGAAATATCGCCAAATAAAGTGTCAGAAGGAAATCTTTCAAATTGAACTCAACTTGGCGATATCGAAATATTTGGCTAGAAATCGCTATACCTTACTATTATTGATATTTTATCTCTTTCAAACATATAAGTTTAGAGGAAGTGCGTAAAAAACATTTTTGAATTAATTGACGTGCAAGGAAGTCATGTGTTGGACACATCAGATTTTTTACTTCCTTGTACGTAGTATAAGGAAGTAATGTGATCCCGAAAAATTTTGGGGGCCAAATTTCGACAAAAAAACCGATTTTGACTACCTCTAAATTTAATTTTAAGAATTTTTTCGATGCATCTCATCGTAGCCTAGCATGCACGATCATATTAACGCGTCTGCAACTCATTTTGACCAGCGGCGAGTCTATTGTGGTCAGTTTTTCCATGCCGTCTGTACGTACGTACGTATGTTCGTACGTACGTACGTACGTACGTACGTATGTATGTAACTCGCATATCTCAAAAACTATTGGTCGTAGAATGTTGAGATTTGATATTTAGGATTGTTCTATGATCTAGTTGTGCACCTCCCCTTTTGGTCGCAATCGAATGTATAGTTTATGTACAGGACCGCCCAAAAGATTCGAAATACATTACGCTCTATAGGCCGAAATTCATTAAACTCGCCTAACTCAAAAACTATTTGGCGTAGAATGTCGAAACTTCATATTTTGGATAGTTGTAACATCTTGTTGTGCACCTCCCCTATTGGTTCCATTCGACTGGATAGTTTATCTACAGGACCGCCCAAAACATTCGAAATACATTACGCTCAATGGGCCTAAATTCATTATACTCGCATATCTCAAAAACTATTAGGCGTAGAATGTTGAAACTTTATATTTAGGATTGTTGTAACATCTAGTTGTGCACCTCCCCTTTCGGTTCCATTCGACTGGACAGTTTATCTACAGAATCGCCTAAAAGATTCGAAATACATTACGCTCTATGGGCCGACATTCATCAAAGCGTCTTTTAGAGGTTTGGGCTATTTCAAACGACTCAGGAGTGATATATGCTGTAAAGAGTTAGAAAATGCATTTCTCCATTAAAAAAAGTGTCTTTATCATTTACAGTTCTGCTACAGGAACACTCAAAAGATTTCCAATACATTACGGTCAATGGCAATTTTAGGGGCATTCATCCATTTCAAGCACAATACCGTCCTACCACATAAGTTAGGTAATGGTCCGACCACGGTCACGTGCCTCCCTCAAGAACTATGCCAAAAGTCGCCAAGCTTGGCGACTTTTGGTGTACGTGTGTGCATATTTAACTCTCAAATCTCAAAAACTATTATGAAATTTCATATGTAAGATTGTTGTAATATCTAGTTGTGCATCTCGATTTTTGGTTCCAATCTACTGGAGTTTCTTTACAGGACCACCAAAAAGAATTTCAGTACTTTAATGTCTATGGAAATCTTCAATATAATACAATTGTAGTCAGTCATTGTTTGGTACATGCCCAAAATCTCGCCGTCTGTCCTCGACCTTGGCGAGTTTTGCCGAAATGTCGCCAAATTTGGCGATAGTCAGTCATTTGGTCCATGCCCAAAGTATCGCCATTTGTCATCGTTCTTGGCGAGTTTTGGCGAAATATCGCCAAATTTGGCGATAATCGGTCATTGTTGGTCCATGCTTAAAATCTCGCCAAATGTCGTCGACATTGACGAGTTTCGCCGAAATATCGCCAAATTTGGCGCCAAAAATTATTTCGTATTTTGTATAACTCTAAAACTTTAACCCGTAGAATTTTGAACTTTTGTATTTAGAACTATATTATAATATCTAACTGTTTTCAATATCTTTTTTGACAGCAATCGACTAGGAATTTATTTACAGGGTGAGCCAAATGACTTTAAATACATTAAGGTGTATGGATGCATTCAATTCATTGAAAGTCAGTGGTGGTCAATGACTACTTTGGCTATCCCTAAAATCTCGCAAACTATCTCAAGTTTGTCGGCTTTTGGTGAAATATCGCCAAATAAAGTGTCAGAAGGAAATCTTTCAAATTGAACTCAACTTGGCGATATCGAAATATTTGGCTAGAAATCGCTATACCTTACTATTATTGATATTTTATCTCTTTCAAACATATAAGTTTAGAGGAAGTGCGTAAAAAACATTTTTGAATTAATTGACGTGCAAGGAATTCATGTGTTGGACACATCAGATTTTTTCTGGATGTAATACATTAGATGCAGAAAAGCTGCTCAGAAAAATGCACAATTCCAACAGAATGAAAATTTCAAAAACTTATACGCAGGTGTATTCATAAACCAAATAGCAGACGATTAAATTACGATAAATAGCGCCAAGCGTTAGAATCCTCCTCAAAATCGCGAGAATGCTGAAGATAGATAGCTTGAAATCCCTTAATAACTGCATTATTTTAGCACGGATCATTAAAATTTAAGGCTGTATTCTAATAAAACCTTTGCACTTGTTTTCAAAAATCCGTTTCTTTAAGCTCTCAGTAAATTGCGCCGAGCCAGAAACTGTGCAAACCGCTAGAACTCACTTTCTCGGCATTTGAGCCATTTTATTTTTTCGCCAAACTAAAAAATTTTAACATATTTGCCTCGGAAATCTTCAATTCTTATAGTTTTGCGTATAAAACATTTCATTCCTGCTCCGATTTACCATGCACACGATATTATAATTAAAAAAAATATAATCTTACGAATATAAACTAACAAAAAAAAATCATTATTATTCTTTTATTTTTACTTTGAGAATTTAAAACATCTTATTCGGCAAAATCGCCACACATGGCAACCACGATCCTTATTTCACACTTTTTTAACTACAGGGGTTACAATTACGGAAAGCTTTTTGCGTGGAGAACATAAAAAATCTCTTAAATTCCGGGAACGGGTGGACTTTCAAAGTTTTAAAGTGAACTATGATTTATTCTATATTATTTTACATATCTGTGAAAAATTTCAGGCTGATAGGTCCATTTTTGTGGATTTGTATACAACTCAAATCCACAAACAAACAAATAAACAAACAGAATTTCATTTTTATTTATAAGATTAGTAGGGAACTACACTCTCAAAAATTCCCGAAAGGGAAAATTATGGAAAAATCGAACAAATGACAACCAAAAAAACGACCAGAAATTCCCTTAGCTAATCTGGCAGTGATGAAAAATCCCCCTGAGCCTTTCTGGATAGAAGCTGCGAAATTCCAAATAGGTTTATGCTGGACAATATCTTCGTCAAAACCTCCTATTAACGCACGGAAGTTCAATTGCGGTACGAGAATATCCATTCGCAAACTGTGAGGTTTGTTCCAGTATTTCACGAACCAAACACCCGGTGCCAAAAAAACATTTTCTGTACTTCGGGGAGAGTTGTCAAACGAAATCAAGGAATTTTATATCACTGTACCTTTGGTAGAGTTCCTAAACGCAGTCTATTGGTTTTAAATAAGAGCAGACGATTATTAAATTACTTTTGTTAATACTAGAAAAGAAACGGTGAAAAGTTTATTTTTTCAATACGAATCATGAAACAATGTGTGGGTTTGTCTCGGATGAGTTTTACAAACGCATCCGGTATTTCTTTTAATGCACGTACGTTTGTTAAAGATCTCCGAAAAGAATCGGACACAACTCAAGGTGAATCTTAACCTCTCGTAAATATGCATTTTCCAGATATGTTAACCGTTTACTTTGCCGTAATGAGGTAGGGATTTTCAGTCATCGGAGATTTGATTTGAGGAATTTGAAGTTGTTTTTTTGGTTGTCATTTGTTCGAATTTCCTATAATTTTCCCTTTCGGAGGGATTTTCAGGCTAATCAGATAGCAGTGCGAAGATTCTGAGAAATAGTTAGGATTATTTTCCTTGTAGAATCTGATTGTTGGATTGTTTCGATTATCGTGATTGTGAAGATTACGCTCGGGATACAAAAAACCATGTACAAAGCACTGTCAATGAGACATTTTCCACTTCAATATGTATTTTATCTTGCATAAAATCCCAGAGAAAACAAAGTTTGTAACTATGTAGGTTTTTTAATCTCCAGATAAGACATTTCACTATTTACTGTAGAACCAAACTGCCTGATGACAGGTGATTGGTCACAAAAAATCCATAAAAGTTCAAAGATGTTGTTGCGCTTATTTAAATTACGAAACTAGTTATTGATATACAGGGACACACAAAACATCTCCGATCGTTTTCCTCCCCATTGAAAATGGTAAAAGAAGCATTAAATATAGGGACACGCAAAATATATCCGATCTTTTACGGTCTATTGACGATAGTAGTAGGACAAAACAAAATGAATATTTATTATTGATGTGTATAATTACATACTCTTCCCTCAAAATGGTAAACCTAAAATTAATATACAGGGATACATAAAATATTTATGATCTTTTCAAGTCTACTGTCGGTATTGGCAGTACAACACAAAATTAATTTTATTATTGAAAAATATAACTGTATGCTCCTCATTGAAGATGTTGAACGTAGCATTAATATACAGGAACACACAAAATATTTCCGATCTTTAAAGCGTTTTGGGGGTGGTAGAAAACAAAGTTAATATTTATTGTTGAAGTGTATAAGTACATGCTCCTCACTGAAAAGGTAAACGTATCATTAATATACAGGGACATACAAAGTTTTTCCGATCTTTTGGTGGTAGTAGTAGAAAACAAAGTTAATATTTATTACTAGCTGAAGTACCCGTTCTTCGCACGGGAATGAATGGACTTTTTGATATTACGATTTGTGGTGATTACTATTCATTGTAATAAACAGATATAGCAAAATGGATATCGCGTTATATTGTGTCCAATAATCATGCATACCGAATTGCAAGGCAATCGTTTGTACGGTGCAGAAGGCCATGCGGCGTAGCGCAATCTAGTGGCGAGTTTTAGCAAAACGGATACGGCGAAAATATTTTTCGCATTCAGATATCGATGTATACGAATTTTCATGACTATCGGCTGGACAGTCCTGAAGTTCATGTGTTGACGCGACATCTAGTGGCAAGTTATAGGAAAATGGATAGCGCCAAACTCTTCCCGTGTTCAAATATCTATGTATACCTATTTTCATAGCGATAATTTGCACAGTCAAGAAGTGATACACTGCAGGGCCATCTAGTGGTTCAATAAAGTAATGATTTGCTACAGCGCCGTCAAGTGGCGAGTTATAGCAAAATGGATAACGCCAAAATATTCTCATTGTTCAAATAGCTATGTATACTGATTTTCATAGTTTGAATGGTCAAGAATTTGGCCTGCTGCAGCGTCATCTAGTGGCGAGTTAAAATAATAATGCATTGCAGTGTCATCTAGTGGTGAGTAACATCAAAAGGAACGCAGTTAGAATATATTCTTCGTGCTCAAATGTGTAAGTATAAAAAATTTTATGCCGATCGGTCGAACGGTATAGAAGTTGATGCTTTTCAGCGCCATTTAGCGGCAAGTTACAGCAAAATGGATAGTGAAAAATATTCTCCGTGTTCTAATATTCGCGTGTACCAAATTTCATCGAAATCGGTTGGACGATATTCGCATAGCAAACGGCTAAACGAAATAGAATTCGACGTTCTGCTGCGCCACTTGGTGGCAAGTTAGAGGAAAACGGATAGCATAAAAAGCTTCTCCATGATAAAAGAGTTAGATGAACCAAATTTCATGGTGCAACGGTGCTCAACGGTGCTGGAGTTTTTCAACCTCATACACTCATACCAACATTCATTTTTATCTATAACCAGTGTCATTATATATCCCAGTCTCAAATAAAATCCAGTTTCAAATATAAGCCTCGCCAAAGTGCCAACATACGCCATTTTGCAAGCGTTTTTTCAGGAAATCATTCGAAGCATTGACTTAGCAGCAATAATATATGGGAAATGGTTCGACCGCGAGAAAGTAAAGCAAGCCTTTATTTGAAAAGTTGAATCCCTTAATACAGCCGAATGTTTAAAAATTATCAACTATAACGTGTTTTATTCATCACTAGCTGCGTGCCCGTTCTTCGCACGGTAGGAAACGAAAATTTTCCTTACATGTGTAATTCGAAATTATTCGTGATGTGGAATTTTTTTAAAAAAAAAAGAGCAAAATTATTTGACTCTTAATGTAAAGTTTGTGTCATGAGTACTAACCTGATCATTGCAGTATAATGACTCAAAAAACTACGTCAGTGTCATTCACTATCAAAAAAGTGGAAAGCTTAATGGTTTGCAGAGAACTCCTGGCTTTCAAAATGTCTTATTTCTACATCATACTGTTTTTTAGGCTCAAGTTGTAGCATTAAATACCTAAGACACTACATGAAATGGAGCACCATTTATTTCTTTCCGAAAATGTACCATATAAGGAAAGTATTGCAATGAACTTCGAGATTTTGGTGTATTTACACGTTTTGAGGTCTTCTGAATTCATTTATGCTATTTTCAAGAGATGTTTTTAAAATAGCTGCGCACCGGCTCTTCATACGGGAAGAAGGGAATATTTTACTACTAAAATCATATCTGCATGTGACAAAACAGAATTTCATTTTTAAAAAAGTTCAAGTAATCTCTACTGTTGAAATTACTGCGGGATATATTAACGCTAATTAGAAAAAGGATAAACACTTTTAATTTCATGAAATATTTATTAACGTGGTACATTGCGATTTATTCATACTATCTTTACAAATCTAATAATACTACCTATTACGTACATTAATACTATCTATACTCACTTCTCCCTCTTCAAGGCTCCCTTAAAAGAAACAGCTTCGATTATTTGGCCTCGATGGGATCTTTTGATTCTGTGGCGATTCTTTGCAATTTACGCATTAGCATAAATAATAATCATTTCACATAATGGTTGCCATTAAGGAAACTCTCCATATATATTTAATTTATACATAGTTTTATAAGATTGGCATATTTAGCGCCGTAAACCATTTCATCTTACTGTGGGGAGAAAATATCCAAGGGGTGCCATTTTAAATATCCAATAGCGATATCTTTTATATCCTCCATAGTCCTGTCTCCTGAAAAACATCAAACTGTGTAATCTCGAGGAGCTACTTATTCCCATTTTAATTGTGACAGGGCGTTAGAGTTGCAGAGTTTACAAATATCACACATTTTTTTTTAATTTATGACGTCACTGTTTGACTGCCGTAAAGGATACCCCGGTAGATTAATTTCGGAGTTACTTTCGATATTTCGCATAATTGTTTTCAAACGGTATCATTAAAACATTGCGTGACCTTTATGGAGGAACGTAATTCAACGTTAAAATAAAACTATATTCGCAACCTGCATGCGTATGTTAGGCAACGCCTGCGCTAAATTAAATGCCAAAAATAAAAATAATAAATAGAAAAATTTTAATATATCGCGCTTTGAAACGAACTTTGTAACTTTTAAAATGAACATTTTCAGCGCCGTGAAAACATTTCAATTTTTAAATAAGCACCGGATTAAAATACCACTTCTAATAATAATAATCGTGAATTTCTTAGTTTATTTCTACAGTAAATTTTAATCAAAATATCGTCTCCCTGTGTTGAAAATAGAGCTGGAATAAATGAGTTAAAATTATGGCGTAATTTTTAGGTATCTTAAAGCATTTGACGTCATAGATCCTCACTTGCGAATTGAAATTCTGATATCCCATTTAAAAACTCGATTGGTTGAAAAAACCTTTTTTTCTAATCCTTTCTGTGGCAACAACCGAACATAAATTCTCGTGCCGTGATCGCAATGTAATGAATGGCGTAAGATCGCGTTGATGCTATTAAATTCTAAACATTAGGCTGCATTAAAATTCGTAAAAAATCATCTAATTTACATAATTTTTTCGTTTTTATTTTAAAAGAGGGAGAAAAGAATGTTTCACGATTTGTCAAAATATCTAAAAGTTATGACGGATAGAATTCAAGATGCGACAGTTTTAAAATTATTTTACGAAAAAAAATCGTGAAGCAGATGTTTAGTAAAAAAATTCCTAAAAATCGGTAAATCAGGTTAAGTATTCAGAACAAACTGTTTTTAAAAGAAAATTTTCTCCTCTATCCGATGATACAAATGCCGTTTTGCTGCGAGCGTAATTTCCGCCGTTATTACGAATTAGGTGAGAAAAAATGCCAAAAATCGCATAAAACATAAAATAAAAAAAAATCTAGGTCGAATTTTGAAAAAATCGCTTCGAGGTGCACAACTACATATTTACATCTTCCCGAATACCAAATTTGGTGTTTCTAGGTGTAGCCGTTTGTCCGTAACGCTGCAGACAGACACACACACACACACACACACACAGACACCTTCTTTTATAATAAGTAGAGATTTTTTATAGACATGAATGAAGGCCAAATAAGTAGAGATTTTTTATAGACATGAATGAAGGCCAAATGACTGTGGCGTTTATGCGGGAAAAGTATTTTGTCGATTTTTTCTGCTTAAAAACGAGGGTGCGACTATTATGCGAGAATGACTATTACGCGAGTAAAGACGGTAAATATACCCAGTAGTTATTTTTTTTAATAATTGTTTTCTAGAAATTATAATTTTCTATATTGTTACTTTTTCGTCGCCTTATGTATTTTAAAATTGGTGAAATTATCTGTTTAATATGAATAATGCACTTGTGTTCTCTTACGGAAATCACTAAATTATTTCCTTTTAGAAATGCATACATGTATTTAAAATTTAATGTATTTTACTACTGAAATATTTAGTGCAATTTTTAGTGATAATTTAATTTAATTTAAAATACGAAACAGGAGGAAAATAATCCGTGTTTCTATTACAGAAAAATGCAATATCTGAAAAGCATTTAGAATAAAATAATAATAATAGAGCACTGATCTTAGTACTTAATACGTACACTTAAGGACACAGAAGATCTCGGCGAGTAAAGAGAGGCATTTTTTGCAAAAGATTTAACATGTATTTTATTTCAAAATAGAGAGAGAAATGAAATTTTTTGTATGCTGTATGTACAAACATAACATTCCATATGTAAATTTAAAACAACGAATTTGATTCAAAAATTAGTCTTTAACAGCTAATTAGCTTTTTACATATCATTACATATACTAGCATGCTGCTCAAAGAACTTTTTTGAACAGCGTGTGTTACACTTTTCTAAAAAACTATTAAGTTTATTATCTTAAAATTTTGTACGGTATCAGAAAACATACTGTCTGAGAATAATAAGAAGCGATTTTGTTTTTGTTATACAATAAATAACAATAAAAAAATCATAAAAAAAACCCTTTTAAAAACATAAAAATCAAAAAAGCACAAAAACCATTATTTTCAAATTGTTTTTCACTCAGATCTCTAATGTTAGGTATTTTTAAAGAAACAGGTTAGGTACATTTTTTTCTAAAGTTTCAACTGTTTACCTGAAACAAATTCTTAGAGAATTGTACCAAGGCATTTAAAAAAAAAATAAAATAAATAAACATTTCAAGTAAAAGTGAAAAAACGAAAGCTTTATTGTAGCCAAAAAACGTTTGTTTGCATTTCAAGAAGAATATTTTCAGTAGTTTATATAGTCTAAAATATGGGATGGGGGCAGAGGTATATGTTCATAAGATCATCTTAAGTGTCTTTCTGTTTCCTGGCCAAATAATGGTAACTCATTTTATAGAATTGAACCTTTTTTTACAAAGCAGCTAAATCAGCCAACTCATGCTTAAGCATTCTATTTTCTTACATCAAGTTTAAAAAGAATGTAACTATAATGTAAATAAGAGAAAAAGACTTTATACACTACTATAAAAACATCTTCAATAAAGGCTGCCTCTGAATATCATGATTACGATTCATGCCAGTGAAAAATTTTTGAAAAAACCAGTTTTGTTGGTCTCATGTTTCTTAATTGCAGATGGTCTAAGCTTTTCATACTTACATATATTTTTGGTTCATCATTTTTAAGATTAGCTTTTAAATATGCTCATGTATCCCTGTATATGCTCATGTACTGTTTACAACGCTTTCTTTAATTTTACTGACCCCCCCCCCCACACACACACACACCCACTCCAGTAACAGTTTCTGATTCATCCCAAGCCACCCATGCACATTTGAACAAAAGCGGTCGCAAGTGCTACGCTCAAATTAAAGTGGTCGGAAGTGCGACTTTTTTTCACCCCGGTCGCAAATAAGACGTGACCGATGGATGTACTCCAACCCCATGGAAATTCTGAAGACAATGCCCTCGCTTGTAGAAAAGGAGGAAGATGAAGATGTAGAGTATTGTGATTGGTTGATCGGTCCCTGTTAACCGATCGTGGCGGAGCAGTCAGAACAGGTTAAAAATTCCCACTTCTTTTACACGCTATACTCTTGGTTGGTAATAACTAATTGAGGGTCGAGGCTATTTATCCGAAAAATTTGATTATCCGTGAGTGTGAACTATCCGTCACTGATACTCTCCAATAACATCGTGGTGGGTCCCAGATTTTGAGCAAAATCCAGCTGTCCTACCTAACGCCTCCTAGACATAGAAAGCCTTACAAATCCCACGCCACCAACCTTTGGCGTCATCATTAGACCTACATTTAAAAGTTTTATTTTCACAAAGTAAAACTATTAAAAATTTCTGGTGAATGCTACAAATATTGGAAAATATCTTAAATTAAACATTAAAACTAAAATACCTTTCTCATATACAAAATTATTCAGTGTGACCGATTTCCTTATCATATTATCTAATTAGTCAAGGTAAAATCTGCCATTGAGGGTCGCGGCAGTCGTAAAATTATATTTTTTATCTCAAATTATTAAAATATTGCTATTCATGGGTAAATTCAGCAGAAATTTTTAAGAGCTTTATTTTGTGAAAATAAAACTTTTAAATGTATGCCTTATGATGACGTCAAAGCTTGGTGACGTAGGAGTTGTAAGGTTTTCTATATCTAGAAGGTGTTGTCTTACCACAATCAGGGCCCGATTAACCTCTGAAGTGAGGAGAAGCTCACTCTCATTTCGGGCCCCCCCATCACCTTTTTGTTCGGGAAAAGTAAAGTTTTAATGATTTTCTTTCATAAAAAAAGAAATTTCATTGATTTAATTAGTTCTAATGATTTCCTTTGAAAAAAAAAACATTTTATTCATTAATTTGAAAATTTCCTTTGATAAAAATATTTTATTCATTAATCTTCATAATAGTTATTTTTCATTAGGCATGGCTTTTTTCAGGAATTCTTTGTTTTTTCTGATGACATCATAAAAATCACAACACAGAAGTTGAGAATTAATTTTGACATTTAGAAGATGTTTAACCGTGGGCGCCTGCAGCATAGGGCAAGGGGGGGCAATGCCCCCCCCTGGATTTTTGTATGCAGTGTTTTCCCTTGCTTTTTTGCTCTTTCCAACATGGTAACCATACGTTGAAGTAGTCTTTGCCCCTCCCTCCCCCTGGGAAATATTCTGCCGGCGCCCATGTGTTTAACATTACATATTAAAAGTCTACCCCTTTCTGCCGGCCAAATATTCCCCATAACAGAAAAAAACTCTCAACCACAGTAGATGTCCCAGGCAAAGACATCGCAAACAACCAATTTAGAAATGTTGCTACATGAAGTATCAAGACTTCTGAAAAGCACCACTTTTCTTCATTAAAAATGTTTATATAACTTAAAAGATCATTTAAAAACAAAATTTTGATTTTTTATCGCAGTTTTTCAGTCATTTTCAGGCCCCCTTCAAATTCTGAGGGGAAGCTCAAGCTTCACGAGCCTTTTCAGTAATGAGGCCCTGACCACAATGTCATCGGAAAGCTTTCCGCACCAGTTAAATCAAACCTTCTCGACTCATGATGTCACAATCCAAGAAAACATCTTTATGTGCTAAAACGAGTCTTTCTAAATTATCTCGATGACGGATTCCCTATCGTAAATACCAGTGTTTTTTCATGACCCATAAGCTGCACGCGAAATCTGCTTTTCGGTAGCGGATAGTAAAAGATAGATGGGTGTTTTATTGCGTATATCTTAGAGTGTTAAGCACTCATAACTTTACCCATTAGGTTCCCCCCTTTTCTCTTCAAGCTTCAGTTTATCTCACTGTCAAAAAATACACCCCTTTGTTGATGGATGTATTCCAATCCCTCTAATATTCTGAAGACTCCTTCGTTTGAGAAATTGTAGGAAAGGAGGAGGAAGCAGTGTATTGTGATTGGTTCATCGGTCCCTACTACCGACAGCGTCGGGAAACCGGCAGACAGGTTTAAAAATTCTCACTTTTTTTACACGCTATATTCGTGGTAGCAACAAATTGAAAGTCGCTAGTATTCGAGGTAGCAAAAAATTAAAAGTTGAGGCTATTTATCCAAAGAATTTGACTATCCGTGAGCGAGAACTATCCGTCACTGATACTCTCCGATAACATCGTGGTCATATCCAGATTAGAGATTCAACACCTGGATTGTCCTCCCAAAGGTATTGTTACGAATTTTCGGGGCAACCCGCTGCTCTGGGGCTTAAAATGGTTTAAAATTCGTATTCTACGCTTCAAATAGATAAATTTTGCTTTTTGTTGCATCAAAATCGGCCAATTAGAACCGGAGATACGGAGGTTTCGCTTTCCCATATGTTTTTCTATGGGCTTCTAGAAATCTCGAGAAATATTAGTCCTAGAGCTTAGATCTCTTCACTTTTGAGGACTTATTTTTGGCGCCAAATTTGGCGATATTTCGCCAAAAGTCGCCAAGCTTGGCGACTTTTTGGTCATTTGGCGCGATTTTCCCAATGGGGCCTGGAAGTTGTTTTTCCTGCACTAAAACGCATAATAACCTAACATTTCTCTTCTATGACGTAATCAAAATTCACGCTTTATGTAGAACCCTCGAGAAATTGACTTTTCTGGAAACCTCTTGTACCTCCTGCGTCGGCTATTTATAGAAGCGAGCATCGCCCCGAGTCAGTCAGTGCGAGCTGAACGCTCGATGTGTGAATAGCTCTCGGTACGTTTGTGTGAATTGATAGTGCTATAGAAGCTGTGTTTTAGCTTGTTTTGTGAAGCTGTTTTCAAAGTGCTGTGTGTAAATTCTTCATTGCTGTGTCTTAAGGGATTGTGTACTATATCCCTTGAATATTTCTACGGAATTTTTGCCTGTGAAAGTGACTTATTTTGGTGTGAGAAATACAGCATTTGTGAGAGCTTCTGATCCAAGCGGATTGTTAAAAGCACGTTATTGCTAGATTGTGCTTGTGAATTGTGTACAGCTGATTGTACTACGAAGATCTAGAAGCAATAAAGTTTGTGTTCCATCCTGACAAGTGACTTTTTACTTGAACTTTTTACACCAACAGGACTTTAGAACGACGAACCCAAGGAGTAGCAGAGTAATTCCGCAACATTTGGTGTCAGAATCGGGGTTCTAAATAAAGACTTTAATTTTCCAGTTTATGGTTTTGACTAGACAAAAAATGGAAGAACAACTTCAAAAGCTCATGAATATGATGCAAGAAATGAAAGCCGGACAAGACGAGATGAAAGCCGGACAAGACGAGATGAAAGCTGGACAAGAACAGATGAAGGCGGATTTAGAGAAGAAAATTGAAGCAGGACAGACCGATTTAGAAAAGAAAATTGAAGCCGGACAGACCGATTTAGAAAAGAAAATTGAAGCCGGACAAGAACAGATGAAAGCGGATTTAGAGAAGAAAATTGAAGCCGGACAAGAAGGAATGAAATTGGGATTGGAGAAAATGGAGACTGCTTTGGGAAAATTAGAGAAATTCGAAAAGAGTGTGCAGGAAAGTCAAGAGATAATGGAGAAAAGAATGTCGCTCATAGAAGAAACTCAAACGAAATATGAACAAAGAATTGAAGGAAAAATAGAAGAAAATGTTAAGGAATTGCAGCAAGATATTTGCAGAATGCGGGAAGAATTTAAGAATAAAATTGAGGAGAAACTAGACTGGAAAGAAAATATAGTTTCGAAAATACAGGAAGAATGTGAAGCTAAAATGGAAGAAAAATTGGACTCTCTCGTCAAGCTGGGAAAGTTACCGGAAAACATCAGACTGTCGTCACGCCGCCCAGCAGTGAAACTTACCACTTATGACGGAAAGACTCCCTGGGAAGCCTACAAGACCCAATTTTTAATCGTCGCCAAAGCCAATGGTTGGAGCGAGTCCGAGAAAGCGGACCAACTGGCCGCTTCCCTTAGCGGAGATGCAATTAACGTATTGCAAACTATTGGAGCGACGAAGATAGGAGATTTTGACGCCCTCGCAAGTGCCTTGGAGATGAAATTCGGAGAGAAGTGCCAGAAAGAATATAGTAGAATCCAACTTAAGTCAAGGATGCAGAGATCTGGCGAGACCCTCCAAGAGCTGGCTTCCGACATAGATAGGCTGTGTCATCTAGCCTATGGCAGTTATCCTGATAATGTTCGAGAAGAAGTTGCAGTACAACATTTTATTGAAGGCCTCGTGGACTCTGAAATTCAGAAAGCATTGATCTTGGCGGATTATAAAGATCTCAGGTCTGCCCTCGTATTCGCCATGAAGCTAGAGGCAGCTCAGCTGGCCGTAAGAAAAGAGCGGCATAATGTTAGAGCTGTGTCATTCCAGGAGCCTACGGATGGAGAAATGGAGAGATTAGAGAATAAATTAAAGACCCTGGAAAATCTGGTGGAACGACAAGAACAGTCAGAGCCAAGAAAAGTGAAATGTTGGAGGTGCAACAGCGAGGGGCATTTACGAAAATACTGCGACGCACAAAAGAACTCTCGTCGTAAAGATCGCAGTTATCAACGCACCAGAGAAGCCCATGAAGGAAGACAGAAAAGAGACGACTTTCAGGAACAGAGGCTGAGGGATATTCAAAAGCCCCGTTTGAAAGTCTTACAGATTTCATCAGTGAATGGCGGCAGTGATGGACTATTCGTACTGGGATACGTTAATGGTTCCCCATGCCACATGGTGATTGATACTGGAGCGAACGTAACCATCATAAGGACGGATCTGGCCAAGAAACTGAACTTGAGGATTATCTGGACTCCGCCCTCGCTGACCTTCCAGACTGTGACAGGTGACAAGATCGAAGTGGGCGGAAAAGCGCAAGTAGAAATCACGTTTGGGAATGCCAGATACGACCATGTGGTATATGTCGCCAATATTACAGACTCTTTTATTCTCGGACTCGACTTTTTAAAATCGCACAAATTTAACTTGGACTTTAAGAATAATGAGCTTCGTTCAGACTCAGAAGAAATAGCTGCGTTCGATATTAGAAACGAAACTGTTTTGCCTGTTCAGCAAATAATAGCCCAGACTGATATCACTCTACCTCCCAGAACTGATTCCATAATTTCTGGAACAGTAAAAGAAAGCAATAAATTCCGCTTTGGATTAATCGAACACCCAAGCAATAGTGATTCCGTCAGAGGAGTACTTGTGGGAGCAACACTTGTGGACTTGTCGAGAACGGAAATTCCAGTTAGAGTAGTAAATGTGACGGACAAGTCGAAGGTGATAAAGAAAAATGAAGTGTTGGCGACATGCACTCCTGTTACCTGCATTAATAAGAACACCAACCAAACGACAGCTAAATCTTCCGAGTGCCTGACGAAGGAATTATTACAAGACGTGGAGTTAACGGCAGAACAGAGAAGCGCTGCGGAGAAAGTAATAGCTGAATTTGAAGACCTCTTCTCTCGTACTTCCGGTGACTTTGGCCGTACGAGGTTAACGCAGCATAAAATAGACACAAGCAGCCATTCTCCCATCAAGCAACATCCTAGGCGGCTGCCGTTTGCTAAGCAAGAAGAGGTGAACCGACTTTTAGAGGAGATGCAGCGTGATGACGTCATCGAGCCATCGACTAGTCCGTGGGCCTCGCCGATTATTTTGGTCCGAAAGAAAGATGGTTCCACCCGGTTCTGTGTTGACTATAGACGTCTGAATGACATTACCAAGAAAGACAGCTACCCTCTTCCCAGGATAGACGACACATTGGACACTTTATCGGGAAACGAATGGTTCTCCACTCTGGATCTCAAGAGTGGCTACTGGCAAGTAGAAATCCATCCCGATGACCGTGAAAAGACTGCGTTCACCACGGGACACGGATTGTGGCAGTTCAAAGTTATGCCTTTTGGACTCTGCAACGCACCGGCTACATTCGAGCGTCTAATGGAGACAGTGTTGAGAGGACTTTCCTACGAAGCATGTCTCGTTTATTTGGACGATATCATCATCGTCGGAAGGACTTTCGAAGAGCATCTCGAGAACATTCGAAAGGTACTACAGAAATTAAAAGAGGCAAACTTGAAACTAAGTCCATCGAAGTGTAATTTGTTTCGTCGGGAAGTACGTTACCTCGGGCACATAATATCCGCCCACGGAGTCCGAACCGATCCCGAAAAGGCGTCCGCAGTCCAGAACTGGAGTCGTCCCGAGAATATCCACGACTTAAGAAGTTTTCTCGGTCTGTGTACTTACTATCGAAAATTCGTGAAGGGCTTTTCTCAAATTGCGAGACCTCTTCACAAATTGACCGAGACTGGACAGAAATTTCTATGGACTGAGGAATGTGAGGACGCATTCAACGAACTGAAGACGGCTTTAACATCTTCGCCGATCTTGTCGTATCCTCACCCTGACAAGCCATTTATCCTGGACACAGACGCAAGTAAGGAGAGTGTCGGAGCAGTTTTGTCCCAGGAGATAGATGGCCAAGAACACGTCATTGCTTACTGGAGCAAATGCCTTTCAAAGGCAGAACGTAACTATTGTGTTACGAGAAAGGAACTCCTTGCTATCATTAAGGCCATGGAGCACTTCCATCATTACCTGTACGGCCGAAAGTTCCTGCTCCGAACGGACCATGCCTCTTTAACCTGGCTTCTAAATTTCAAGAATCCGGAGGGCCAAATAGCCAGGTGGATACAGCGACTACAAGAATATGACATCGAGATACGTCATCGGAAAGGGTCATCTCATGGAAATGCAGATGCTTTGTCGAGAAGGCCCTGCATAGACAGTTGTCGCTATTGCTCCAGGGCAGAGAAAAATTACCATCTGAAACATCCCGCTGTCCGCCAAGTTACATCATCGGCATCATCTCAAGATCCCTGGAGTGACGAAAATGTTCGGGCGGACCAATTAACAGACAGCGACATCAAACCTATTGTGGAATTTATTTAAAAATCCAGCGCTAAGCCCAGTTGGCAAGAAATATCATCTTACAGTCCGGCAACAAAACAGTACTGGGCTTTATGGGATTCGCTTCGCCTGAGGAATGGAGTCCTGTATCGTAAATGGGAGTCGGACGACGGCAAGATGCTCCGATGGCAGTTAGTACTCCCTCGTTCGAGGATTCCGAAGGTTCTAGAACTTCATAATGGCTACACTGGAGGCCATTTTGGCGTAATGAAGACCCTGCAGAAAGTTCGCGAGCGCTTCTACTGGGTTAGGGCTCGAGGCGACGTCGAAAAGTGGTGTCAAGCTTGTGACGCCTGTGCCGCCCGTAAAGGCCCGAAGGAACGAAGCCGTGGAAGACTACATCGTTATAATGTAGGAGCGCCTTTTGAGAGGATTGCCCTCGACATCCTGGGACCTCTTCCGCGAACTTCGGATGGCAACAAATACATCCTAGTTGTCATTGACTACTTCTCTAAATGGCCCGAAGCGTTTCCTATTCCCGATCAAGAAGCTACGACCGTAGCAGAGGTACTGGTGCAAGAATGGATTTCCAGATATGGAACCCCTCTGCAACTTCATTCCGACCAAGGAACGAACTTTACCTCTGCAGTCTTTAAAGGACTATGCCAACTTCTCGGAATGGACAAAACCCAGACTACGCCTTTACACCCACAATCCGACGGCATGGTGGAGAGGTTCAATCGTACAATTTTGAACAACCTCTCGCTCCTGGTATCTAGGAATCAAGAGGACTGGGACAAGAAACTCCCCTGTTCCTGCTGGCCTATAGGAGTGCCGTCCATGAGACTACCGGCTTCACACCTTCCCAGATGCTGTTCGGCAGAGATCTTCGTCTTCCCGCCGATCTAGTGTTCGGCCGCCCTCCAGATGCGCCTTCATCGCCAGAGGAGTACGTGGAAAACCTTCGGGCACGGTTTGAAGATGTGCATCATTTTGCTCGGGAGCGGATCAACCTGAACACGGAAAAGATGAAGATTCGCTACGACACGAAGGCTACGGGACACGAGTTCAACGCAGGTGACAAAGTTTGGCTATGGAATCCTACTCGACGGAAAGGCCTGTCTCCCAAGCTGCAATCGCCGTGGGACGGTCCTTACACAGTCCTAAACCGACTGAATGACGTCATCGTACGGATTCGTAAGTCACCAAACTCGAAGCCAAGAGTTGTACATTACGATCGGCTAGCCATCTACCGCGGTTGTAATTAGCTCAGACTATGGTCACTATGGCGTAATTCCTCTTTTCTTTCATCTCTCATTCCTTTCCTGTCTTTCTCTTCTCTTCCTCTTTCTTCAACTCTCTTTCTCTCACTACTTACGCCATGTTTAGTGTACATATTTGTAATATATTGGATTTTATTAATGTGTATTTGTTATTACATTGATTACTTATTACAGTGTAATTATTTATTATGATGATTATTTATTTATTAATGTGTATTTGCTTATTGTGCTATTGATTACTTGCTTGAATTATGTTCTTAAGATCTTGTTAAGTGTTATACAGTGTAGGTACCGTGTGTGACCTCCTAACTAGGGATTGTACTGCCCGGGACGTGCAGTCCTTGGGAAGGGGGCAATGTTACGAATTTTCGGGGCAACCCGCTGCTCTGGGGCTTAAAATGGTTTAAAATTCGTATTCTACGCTTCAAATAGATAAATTTTGCTTTTTGTTGCATCAAAATCGGCCAATTAGAACCGGAGATACGGAGGTTTCGCTTTCCCATATGTTTTTCTATGGGCTTCTAGAAATCTCGAGAAATATTAGTCCTAGAGCTTAGATCTCTTCACTTTTGAGGACTTATTTTTGGCGCCAAATTTGGCGATATTTCGCCAAAAGTCGCCAAGCTTGGCGACTTTTTGGTCATTTAGCGCGATTTTCCCAATGGGGCCTGGAAGTTGTTTTTCCTGCACTAAAACGCATAATAACCTAACATTTCTCTTCTATGACGTAATCAAAATTCACGCTTTATGTAGAACCCTCGAGAAATTGACTTTTCTGGAAACCTCTTGTACCTCCTGCGTCGGCTATTTATAGAAGCGAGCATCGCCCCGAGTCAGTCAGTGCGAGCTGAACGCTCGATGTGTGAATAGCTCTCGGTACGTTTGTGTGAATTGATAGTGCTATAGAAGCTGTGTTTTAGCTTGTTTTGTGAAGCTGTTTTCAAAGTGCTGTGTGTAAATTCTTCATTGCTGTGTCTTAAGGGATTGTGTACTATATCCCTTGAATATTTCTACGGAATTTTTGCCTGTGAAAGTGACTTATTTTGGTGTGAGAAATACAGCATTTGTGAGAGCTTCTGATCCAAGCGGATTGTTAAAAGCACGTTATTGCTAGATTGTGCTTGTGAATTGTGTACAGCTGATTGTACTACGAAGATCTAGAAGCAATAAAGTTTGTGTTCCATCCTGACAAGTGACTTTTTACTTGAACTTTTTACACCAACAGGACTTTAGAACGACGAACCCAAGGAGTAGCAGAGTAATTCCGCAACAGTATAGTTTAAACACGAAGGGCATTACAGCCACTACATATTTCATTTGTACCAACTTCCTTAGGTTTGCACTACTTCACTTTCGGTGTTATAGTGCTGTCACACTAGCTTGAAATCCGAGTAACTTTCTCTTTTAGCCAGATTTTCTCTATTGCTACCTAGACGACGTTCGATCTCCAGCTTTTTGCTTTCCGAAGGAAAAAACCCCGAGTCGGCCAATCAGAGTATTTGTTAGTGCTTCGTCATTGACACGGGTCGAATGGCTTGAAGTGTTGAAAGTGGCGGCGCGCAAGTGGAATGTGGAATTAGAAGTCGATTTTATTGACGAATTAATCATTATTTTGATAAATCTAATCTATTTAAATATCACAATCATTAAACAATCTCCGCCGATCCGATGTAAATATACCAATTAAAGGAACCTAAACGCCGAATCAGCGATACCTTAATATGCGATGACTATTTGGGGTCGGAGAAAATTTATTTACTTTTACAGCCCATAATGATAACCCCGCCTAAAAAGTATAGAGGAAAAGTTGTTCCAGCAGAAAGTTGCTCGAATTTTGCGTTAAGGCCGCTGCAGATACCCAGAGACCGTCGCTGTCCGCTAGGCCAATTATCACTTGTAAGCAATAAATTTTACGCACGAGAAGAAAGCAGGAGATACTCCGGACAATAGGTAATTGCGGACCGTGGATAATATTGCGGTTTTCACACTTGTAGTTTTCACCCCATCTATTGTTCGGTAGAGGGTCGCAGCGTCCAAACCCGGTCAAATTTCCCCGTTCAAATACATTGTAGCCGCGACAGTCTCTGGGTATCTGCAAAGGCCTTTAGTGTGATAACCTCATTAGGGTCCTCCACATATGATGTCATGCGTGGATTTGAGGAGGGAAGAAGGAGGCTCATGAAACAGTAACAAGCAGGGAGGAGGAGATAACAACAAGTGTGAGTCATATATACTTTGGTTTAACATAGACATTTAGAATCAGCATATTAAATTTTGAAGTTTTTTGAACAGTAAATCATTCCGAGTAATTTCTATTTTATGAGTGTGTTTAACTGTAATTATTCATAAATGTTCATATAATTAGTGCGATAAATGAAATGAGATGGGAATTCCACTTAAGTAAAATCAATATTGAATATATATATATATATTTTAATTCAATCTGTTTTAGAGTACTTTTTGTTCATAAAGTAAAGATGTGAGACAAAATATCCGTATCAAATTAAGTTTTCAAGTTAAAAAATACTGCTGCTTTTATATTAATATTTTATTACAATTGCATATTAATTATATATATATTGTAAACCTTAGTCTTTTTTCATATTAAATAAAAGTACACAAATCTTTATTATTTTTATGATCGCAAATGTCACCTAAATACACTGTTAATCTTCAAAAATAAAATTTGAAATATGATACATAACATACTGCTTTTTTCTGAACTACAAGTATGTGTAATATGGCCTGTTATATGACAAAAAGAAGAGGTCAAGAACGTTTGGGGGGTGGGGGAGATGCCAATGCAGTCTCTTCTGTCAAAACTAACACTGAATGTATTAGCGTAGGATTATTTATCGTTAAGTTAGTTGCAAGGCGCCCGTTGAAAAATATACAAATACTTTCTTATTTTGAAAATGCATAATCTAATAGCAAACCTTGGCAATCATTTGACAAAATAATCGTACATTTTTATGTTATTCGAGCTGTTTCGCATTTTGTTTTCTCCTCAACTGTGGCAAGATTTCTAGCCGTCGAGACAGCAACATCTATTGTCGGAAAAAATTTCAAACTTTAGCCTTGTAGACGATACATTTAACCTCAAATACTAATGCATGCTTTTCTTAATATAGGCTCAAAACAATGGCTTCAAAAAAGGAGCATGCAGAAATACCTTATCAAATCATTAGAGGTTTTCCTTGTCCTGTCTCAGAGCGTTTTACTTCAAAGAATATGGAAGAGGCCATGGACTTTGTTCCTGGGGACAGCGATCTCATAGTTGCATCTTATCCGAAGACTGGTACTACATGGATACAGTACATTGTCTTACAAATAAAGTCCAAAGGCGAGCTTTTCCCTTCGCTCTATGACGTCAGTCGTAAGTTCGTGCCTTACATCGAAATTACTGGCGTTGGAGCAATCCACGCGCAAACCAAACCCAGGTTATACAAACACCACATCGCGTACAACTTCGTGCAGAAAAACGAGAAGTCGCAGACTATTTACACTTACCGCCATCCAGAGGACACTGTCGTGTCCTACTATCACTTCCTGCAAGACTTGCACCCGGAAGCGGTGATGGATTTCAACAAGTTTTTCGACAACTTCGTGACCGGAAGAATAAGTTACGGAAGTTACTTCAGGCACGTTTTGTCATTTTATGAACACAGAGAGGACGGCAACCTCTTGATGGTGTCCTACGAAAAGTTGCATGCCAACACGAAAGAAGAAATATTGAGAATTGCCAAGTTTATGAGTGATGAATACCACCAGAGCTTGCTGGAAGACCACGTGCTTCTGGATAACATCATAGAAAAAACAAGCTTCAGTTACATGAAAAGAAACCTTAACATGCGTCTTCCTGAGACTAGAATAGCTGCTCACAGCGAACAGAAGTGCAATAACTACGAGGTGAATTTTTTTCGCAAAGGAGTCGTGGGTGACGGTAAAGTTCTACTGACGGAAGAACAGCGCCAGCGCCTCAGAGAAACTTCTGAGAAAGTGTTAAATGGAACGTCTGTTATAAATGAATGGTATCCTCTACAAAATAACGCATTGAATTAACTGTGTAAAGGTTACTAATAGCAAAAGATATGAGTTTAGTTAAACTCACCTATAATATCTCTCAATATAGAAAAAAAAAAACATCTTCATAAACTCTTCTTTTACCACGGCTCACTGACATAAGTATAGGCTTTTTTAAAAGCTCCGTTTTTGCGTACGAGAAAAGTTTCGCTTCTCCGCCGATTTGGCGCTGTTACCGGATCGTATCACTGTTATGTGGCTCAAATCAAAGTTAAAAGTATCCAGAAATGGCTAAAAATGTTTTCAAGCTGAGAAAAGAAAAGAAAAATAAAATTGGCGTTTACGTGCTTGTGCTGCTGAAATATGCTTATATGCTAATGCTCTTTGAGTCATTTGGACTTTCATTTCCGATTTACAAAATACTTCGGAATTCGGTCAGTTTGCCAAGATCATTTTCTCCGGCAGAGTTGGCAACAGTAATACAGTCGGGTAACAGCGCCAAATAGGTGAAGGGGCGAGGTGTTTGATCGTACGCAAAATTCCAGAGGAGAAACTGGTTTTTCGGACAGCCTGTACTTATCTCAGTGAGCCATAAATTTACGAAGACTAGCGAAATTTCAAAAAACAAAACTTTCGATTGCCAACACGAAAGAAGCGAATATGTCAAGTTTATGAGTAATGAATACCACCAGAGCTTGCTGGAAGACCATGGACTTTGGATAACATCATAGAAAAAACAAGTTTCGCAAGAAAAATCGGACTGGTGTACATGCGTAAAGTAGCTTTCAAGTGGAAATTTTCAAAATGAAAATCATTTTTCAGCTAAATAAGAGATAATTGTGATCTAAAATACTAGAGGCAAGAATTCGAAGACATCAAAGCAACTTTGAATATCTTCAATATGACTCATGCAACTAAGACGTGCAACTTTTGAACAGCTTTAAAGAAACCAATTAATATAGAAACTGGAAAAAAATCCAGAATGTCTCTTCATAAGCTGTGTCATAAACGGTTAACGTAGAAAAGTTATGAAAAATTGTGGGAAAAAACCTGAACGTGTAATACTTCCTATCGCCGACAATTCCCTACACACTGTCATTTTCTGCACTTAGGACTTTTTCCGAAATTGTATGAAACATATTGGTTTACTCTTAATAAAAGTACATAATGCAGTTTTTGAAGATGCATTATTATTATTATTATCATTATTGAGTGTTTAGCAATTTGTGTTGAAAACTGTTCAAATCTCCTGTGACATGTAAAAATGATAATTATTAGGTTGAGGCTGCAAGAGCGAGAAATTTTGAAGCCATCTGCTAACAACGCTAATTAGTAGCCATTGGTAGTCTCTAGTAAAACAACGCCTATTGTTGGTAGACAGCTGAGGTTGTAAGCTCCTACCACGGAAAAGGAAGTACAAAATTAACTAAGAAAACTATTAAAACAACTTCATAAATGGAAAATCAGTATTTTTTCACAAACTTCTTAATTAATTTTAAACTTTAAAACCAGATTTTTAACAAATTTATAGGCACTAGATAGATAGACTCCTACCTCCAGTTCGATCGCTTTACATGAATAAATCTATACTACTTGGTGGCGCGTATGCTTTTTAAAAGTAACAACTGAGCACACATGTCAAAAGAATGCGCTTATTTTCAACTCCCGATAAACATCTCTTATAAAACGCAGTTCCTTTGAACACACAATCACAAGATTGAAGCCAAGGGCAGTTCAAGTGAGAGGGCTATACACCCCTCAAACTTATTTTTTTTTTCAAAACTTTAAATTCGTATACTTCACGACTTCAACCGTTCAATTTCCCTTTTGAACAATTTATAGACCTATCGAAAATTCCAGTGGCACCCCGTCGAAAATTCAGCTTGGAACCACCTTTGGTGCAAATAAAACTACCGTATTAGCCCGAATATAACGCGATGCTTTTTGACTGATCCCGTAAAAAAACTGACTCGAGTTAAATTCGAGACCTAAACATAAGATTTTTCTAATTATCTTGATTGAAAAATTTCGGGGTCACGTTATATTCGGGCTACTCCAGTAATATCTCTCCCACGAAATCACAGGTTTTGCTTCATCTTGATGTTGCACTAACAACATACCACTGTTGTCGAAAAACAAATGCAGTAAAATAAAATCCTTCAAATGCAAACTCTTGTATACTTTATTTATTTACAAAGCATATTACTCGACAGCGCCAAAAGTGTCATGTCAAAAGAGTCCCGACAGTGTCAAAAGTTTTATTTCCAAAAGCACTCCTTTCGTTTATTAGATATCATTACACATTTTCCCCAAGTATACAAAATAAATGTTTGCAATATCTGTATCCCAGAACCAGACGAAAGTAAGTCCATATATTATAATTTTCAGGTCAAAGCGTTGATTCTAAACGAAAATACCTATGAATGGGTTAAGTATATACAAATTTAATAATGTCAATAATTTTTTGCTGACGGATTCAATTATTAGCTCTGCAACCAGAGCTAAAGTTCATTAGTTTTGGTGCCCTCCTGAAAAGTTAGTCTAGTGTAACTTACGTTAGTATGGTTCTGAGCACGGTTGGGGAAAAAAACCGATTTACTTGAAAAAAAAAATAAATAAAATAAACACCTGGTTTTTTGGTTCAAAACCGGGCTTTTTTGATTAAAAAAATCCTTTTATAATTACTTGTTACATACTTATAAATAAAATTATTTGTAAAATGTTCTAATAACAATTAATATTCCCTCTGAAAGTAATTAAAATAAAGTAAATAAACAATTGTTGCTATACTTATATGGACACTGAAATCATTCAATTTTAATATTTTATTTAGAGATACTATTTTTTATATTTAGTATATATTATCATACAATAGAAATTGTTTACTACATTTTACATGGAATCTTGCATTTAGATTCATCAGTAATAATGGTGATAAGTTGTTCAAAATGATATTTTTAAGGTTTAAAAATAAGTTGTTAAAACACAAAACCTCTAATTTAGAAACAAATTAAAAATGCAGTCTATAATTTAATTCATAATTTTTAATAATGATAAAACAATAAGGTATCTATTAGATTGTTATAAAAAACTTATTATTGATACTTATAAGGATAATTTTAAACGATATCAGAACGTATTCTATCTGTAGTATTGGGAATTTTAAATTATTCTTCAAAAAAACCAATAATAACCCCAAACTCAAAAATGTGTTGAAATATTTTCTTTAAAGCAGCTGCTTGACACTAAACATGCGCGTGCCTTCACAAACTACGAAATGACACGAAAATAATATTAATAATAATACATAAATAAAAATAAAAAATTGAAACAATCTCCGTAAGATAAGCCGTCACTATTTTTCACTGTGGACCCGTTCATGTCTTCTCAAGAACTGTGACCTTGTAAACGACTTCTGACACACTGCACATGAGTAAGGTTTTTCGCCTGTGTGGATACGTGCATGTCTCTTCAACAATGACTGTGCCGAAAATGACTTCTGACACACGCTGCACGAAAATGGTTTTTCTCCGGTGTGAATGCGCTCATGATTTTTCAGAGAATGTAAAGTAGTAAATGACTTTCGACAAACTGCGCAGGCGTAAGGTTTTTCTCCAGTGTGGGTACGTTCGTGTGTCTTCAGAGCATTCGAAGTCCTAAACAGTTTCGGACACATGCTGCACGAAAATGGTTTTTCTCCGGTGTGAATGCGTTCGTGACTTCTCAGGCTACTTAAGTTCGTAAACACCTTTTGACATACTTCACACGTGTAAGGTTTTTCACCGGTGTGGGTACGCTCGTGTACCCTCAAAATATGCAACGTCCTAAACAGTTTCGGACACATGCTGCACGAAAATGGTTTTTCTCCGGTGTGAATGCGTTCGTGACTTCTCAGACTTCTTAGGCTCGCGAACGCCTTTTGGCATACTTCACAAGAGTAAGGTTTTTCACCGGTGTGGATACGTGCGTGTATCTTCAGTAACGTCAGCGTCCAACACGATTTCGAACACATCAAGCACGAAAATGATTTTACACCGGTGTGAATGCGTTCGTGTATTCTCAGATTTTTTGAGCCTCTAATCGGCTTTTGACATACTGAACACGTGCAAAGCTTCTTCTCGGTGTGGATATATGCATGCCTCTTCAGTAATAACAGCGTCTCAAATGATTTCGGACACATTTTGCAAGAAAATGGTTTTTCTCTTATGTGAATGCATTTATGACTTCTTAGATATTCCTTCGCCAGAAATTTTTTTCCACATAGATCACATTTGCACGGTTTATCTTCAGTGTGGGTACGAGCATTCACTCTTACTGATGAAAAACCTTTATCCAAATCTTCACACTTATGTGGACTTTTCCCAACGTGGGTACGAGCATGCGTTTTTAAATTCGACATCTGCGAAAATTCTTTCCGGCATACTTCGCAGGAAAATGGTTTTTCACCTGTGTGGATACGAGCATGGGTTTTTAAAAGTGACATCTGCGAAAATGCTTTTTGACACACCTCACAAACGTGTGGCTTTTCTTTAGTGTGTATAAGAATATGCTTTTTTAAATTTGACATTTGTATAAATGCTTTTTGGCATACTTCGCAGGCAAATGGTTTTTCACTTGTGTGGATGCGAGCATGGTTGCGAAGACCTGACGACTTAAAAAATGCCTTTTGACAAACTTCGCACGAATACGGTTTTTTTTTAGTGTGTAGAAGAGCGTGCCTTTTTAAACTTGACATGTGCGAAAATGCTCTTTGGCATACCTCGCAAACGAACGGTTTTTCACTCGTGTGGATACGGGCATGGTCTTTTAAAGTTGACTTGTGTGAAAACGCTTTCTGACACATCTCGCACACGAAAGGTTTTTCTCTGGTATGCACGCGAATATGATCTGTAAGACTTGACATTTGCGTAAATCCTTTCTGACACACTTCGCATACATACGGTTTTTCGTCTGAGTGTACGAGAAGATGGGATTTTAAACTTGACTTCTTTAAATATGATTTTTGACATATTTCACAAGCATAAAGTTTTCCTTTAGTGTGGATATCACTGTGCACTTTTAAATTGTATTTTGATGCAAAAAGTTTATGGCAAACTTCACACTCGTATGATGTTTTCCCAGTATGACTCTTTACATGTTTTTTAAAAAGAAATTTCAACGAGAAAGCTTCTTGACACACTTCGCACTTATACGGCTTTTCTTCGGCGTGGATATCAGCATGCTCGCTTAAACTTGAATTGTACGAAAATGCTTTTTGACACACTTTACACTTATACGGCTTTTCTTCGGCGTGGATACGAGCATGCTTTTTCAAACTTACCTTGTGCGAATATGCTTTCTGACACACTTCGCACACAAAAGGTTTTTCGCCATTGTGAGTTTCGGCATGGGCTTTTAAACCTGACATCTGTGAAAATGCTTTTTGACACACTTCGCATACGTATGGTTTTCCACTGAAAATCACGTGGTTCATCGGTGTGGAGGTGGAGGCAAGTTTTTCACAGATAGCCGTTATTTCTGCTGGGAGGTTTACACAAGTGTGCATTTCTAAATCCAATGCCGTTACAAATGCATTTTGACATGCATTGCACTTGAATGGATCTCCTCCTGTGTAGATAGCACGGTTCGTCGAAGTGGCGATTTTTTCACAGAGAGCCTTTTTGTTCACAGGGAGGTTTACAACATTACAAGTGTGTATTTTGCAGTTATGAATTTCTAAATCCAATGCCGTCACAAATGTTTTTTGACATGGATTGCACTTGAATGGATCTCCTCCTGTGTATACATATCTTTCTTTTGCTGGCTTTACATCCATAACTGAAAGATTTTCAAGCCGCTCTGTTTTTATTAAATGTAACATTTTAAGGCACTAAAGCTGTTTCAAGCTACATTCTTGTCAATTCTTGGAAGATGTGACGATCGTAAGATGAAGACTAAAATACATGTACTGAAACTTATTGGGCTTGGCATAAGGAATGCTTGATTACATTTCCAGTTCTTATTGTTCTGAAATAAGCGTAATCCCAAATCCTGAAATGAGAAGAAAAAATTTATTTACACACAAACTCAAAATATAGCTTATCTATATCAGTCAGATGAACAGAAAAAAAATGGAACTATTGCACATAGTATACTGCAAAAAATTTCAGTCCCGAATAACGCTATTACCGGCAGCAGTGGGACCAGCATATATACCGTACCGTACATTTCATATATGGTACATGTACCGTAAAATATTTTACAGTACATCTACTATATAATACGCTAGCGTAGGCGGTAGCAAAATCGACGGTATTTCTAAGCTGCGAACGCCAACAATAAATGTAAACGTTAGCGTAATAACAATAACACATGCGTAAAATCCAAATAAAAAGTTCAATGACGTCAAATGAAGCAAGCATATTTGTTACTGGTCCACCCAATTATTAATATTATTATGTCATCCAGTCGCTACATTACAATGCATACGCGAAAATGCAAGATCTTTTGGATCTTTTCACTGCTTTAAAATATCGAGTTTACAATACTTGGCGCGTTCATGGCGCATAAAAAAAAGTCGCCATGCCGTGGGGCTAAAGCAAATTTTAGCCATTTCCTGTTTTTTTTTTTTTTTTAATATTATTGTAACCTAGGATACATATTCAATAACGCAACCGTGCTATAAAACACCAGGTTACTAACTTTGGCACATTATCCCTGCAGCTGCTGCAATAAGGAAGTATTTCTGTAGGAATTTGTAAAACACGTTTTCACCAATACAGTAGTTTTATTACAATTTTATGAATGGAAATGTCACCAATTATGTCTTTTTATACATTTTGCAATGTTAGTACTTGGCATTGCCACCATGGGCTTTTTATCACGACACCCAAAATTTGGAGCAACCCTAATCTAAATAAATTTAATGACGAAAACTATTAAAACCAAGACAAATGATTTTCGTTGAAATGAGTCCGATTTGGCCAACATTGTATTGAGACTATAGAAGAGTAAGGTATAGGGCGGCAAGGCTGGCCGCCTTGGCGGCTAGTATACTATAAAAGGCGTTTTGAATAAACAATTTTTAAGTAGCTTTACATTATCTAACACTGCGATACATAATACAGTGAAAGCTGTATAAGTTGACCAAGTATGGTGCAAGAGAGGCAGGTGGTCCTCAACTTAACAGATTTCACTGTAATATTTTTAACACTTCTTATTTTGCTAAACCTAGATTCGAACCCTCGACCTACGGAGTGGGAGACTGCTGCGCTTCTCCATTAGATACTAGAGATGAGTTCGGGCTCATTTTTTGAAGCCCGAGCCCGAGGACTTTTAATCCGAGCCCGAGCAATATTATTAAAGTTGGAGCCCGAGCCCGAAATTTCAGCTAAAGACAAATAAAATGAACTACTTCATTAATAGGATACAATAAATTTTAAATTTTGGAGCTTCACACACCTTCTAGTCCCCCGTGCCGCTATTTTTTTTTTAATAAGTATGTCTATTTATCCCATGAATCACTTTTTAAAATCTGTTTCAAGGAGTATGTTCAACAAAGGAGAAATTTTTCACGAGCCCGAGCTCGAACGTAATCGTGAATTACAGAGCCCGAGCCCGAGTCGGGCCCGGGCTCGGGCTCGGGCTGAGCCCGTCTCATCTCTAGTAGATACCAGTCGACTTGCTCGCGGTCGACTAAATGCTGAAAGCGAAGGTTAGTCTCAGAATGAGACTTGGATAAGGAAAATGCTTTTCAGAAAATATACTACTTGAAATTCGTGACAAAGTGTTGTCCACTTATTAATAACACAGTCAAAGTACTGAGCTGGCAATAAATTAATTTTAATTTTCAAAAATGTATGTTCAACATTTACTCTTAAGATACTTGACTAATCGGTTTCGAATTTTGAAAATATGCTGACAAACACTGAAAGAGAAGAAGGAAGACAAATGCATTGGCTGCTAAAAACATCTGAAAATTATCCCTTTACTGATTTTTCTTTCTGCATTTGAAATTTAAAAAAAAATAAAAAGGAATTACTAAAGCCATTTTAGCATTTATGAATGTGATATGAAATACCCTTTATGAAAGTGAATTCTTTATTAAAGTCGAATTTTCCCGTGTTCCTTTTCACCCAGAATTTTTTTTTTTTTTTTTAAGTTTCGAGTTGAGAAGCCCGAGATGAAAGATTTTTCATGAACAGCTACAGAAATTACGGCTGATGCTAAATTGGATCAGAGACTGTGGGAATTCGGTCAAATTACGGAAGAGAAGATTGCATTTAAAATAAAAGAATAATCAGTTAGCGATATGCAGTCCCTGATTTTCCATTAGGGCCACTAGGCCCGGGCCTAGAGCCCCCTACTAACAAGATCCCAATTCAATTTTTATTAATTTTATCTTTTTGTTTAATGGCAGATTTTTATATGTATTTTCAAGTTTTTTTTTCAAATAGTATTTTAAACAAGTTGCCAATCTGCTCGATAACTGGATGGCATTTATAACCAGGGATTGAAAAAAGTTGTAAATTCTTAAGTATTTTATGTACACCTTGAATTTGTTTGTTAAATTCATCATGAAAAATAACAGACGACCGCCATTTTTTTTTGGGGGGGGGGGGAACGCAGACTTTTGACAGCAGGGCACAGTCAGACTGTAATTTACCTTTGGAAATTTTACGCTGCCTACATCAGAGTTAGGGGGCCCCCATCATGAGTTGTGCCTGTAGTCAAGAATTTTCTAAATCGGAGCCTGGCGATATGACTGCACCATTTCCGGTTTTGAGTTAAAAAACGTCCTGTTTGAGGCTAAAGGGCGAGATTCAAGTGAAACGCGCTCGATCGCGCGAGTTCGAATAGAACGTTTTTCAGTCCACAGTTCGAACGCTTTGGCAGAATGCTTCCAATGAACAAATCTATCGCGCTGTCACGTGATCAAAACACGACTGGTTTGTTACAGTTGAATAAGAAACATTGATATATTTCGAAGTTTCCCCTGTTCGACGCGGAAAACGTTCGAATTGTGTTTCACTTGAATCTCGCCCTAAGTCTCGCTTTGCACCAAAGGAAGCTTTGAACATCCCCCGTGTAGAGGTACTGGACGTGTTTTGGAAGAAATATTTACATAGTTTATTTTGCAAGCTCTAATTCTTAAATCTATCCTTATACGATAGTAAACAGACACTGTGAAAGTTCTTGTTTGGATAGGGAGAAATGACCAGAACAAAACTTTTGTTAGTAAAAGAGTACGAGAAATCAGTAAGCTGACTAAAGCTCAATTGTGGATATTTGCACCAGGACTCTTCATCCCAGCGGACCTACCATCTCGGGAACGTAGTCCTTCACATTTGGTGAAGACGAAATGGTAGGAGTGTCATGAATGGTTAAGACAGCGGATAGAAGTCCTAAAACTTGGTGGTTTCAGAAAGATGTAAGTCGGCAACTGAAGCTCAACTGTGGATATTTGCACCAGGCCATTCCTCAACCCAGATCTACCATCTACAACAGCAGATCTATCTCGGGAATATACGTACAGTTGGTGAAACGAAATGGTGGGAGTGTCCCGAATGGCTAAGACGGTGGATAGAAGTCCTAAAACTTGGTGTTTTCCCAAGACCTCAACCTCAAATGCAAGAACTAAAAACATGCATTTTTAAAATGACACACGAAGAAAAGGAAGACTTCGAGAAGTTCCTTTGTGATAGAATTCAAGTACGAAGCTTCGGAGCTGTGGTCTGTGGCCGATTCCTCTGCAAGCGCTCGGAGTACCACGAAAGATCTGACTTCCTAGTCTGGGGGGAAAGCTCATCCGTTGTTTTGCTAATTAATTTTATATTACTTCCAAAATAAAACTCACTATAAAACGCGGCCTGCCCGGATATTTTATAATATTATTTTTGTTGTTTATG
This sequence comes from Cheiracanthium punctorium, assembly GCA_038373885.1. Classification (NCBI taxonomy): domain Eukaryota; kingdom Metazoa; phylum Arthropoda; class Arachnida; order Araneae; family Cheiracanthiidae; genus Cheiracanthium; species Cheiracanthium punctorium. Next base: position 195,470 of record JAWZYV010011706.1, on the reverse strand, counting down.
CAAAACTCCTGTAGCCCTGCCAGAAACCAGAATAGTAGGAATTTTTTTTATTGCTAAGTTATTCCCCCTCAGAAGAGGTTTGGGGTAATTTCTCCATTCTTTTGTAATTACTTTGACAATGACCGTGTGTCTGTGTGATATTCTGCTATTTTAATTATATACAGGGTGAATCTAAACTCTTGGGCAAAACTTTAAGGGGTGATAGTGCACAAAATGAGGAATCGTAATAACATAGCAATCTGGGGTGAAAAACGCAGTTTTAACTTACCCGGTAATAATCACTTTCGGAAAAGCATCGAAGAGTCCGTCTAATTTCTTAACGAAGTTTCATAAACAATAAGCTCGTCTCCAAAAATTTCCGCGTGCAGGTTTGCCTTAACACACAACACAACACACCAAAACTTTCATCCATGAAATAAAATAGAATTTTTAAACTATTCATTTTAGTCTTCTGTTTTCGGAAGAAAATACATTAGTTTCTGACGAACAATGGTCGGAAAGTGCACTGTTGTTTCGGCACTTTTATCCAAAGTGATTATTAACAGCTACACGAAGACGACGTTGCCGACCCCACATTGCTATGTCATTCTGATTCCTTATTATGTGCCCTATCACCCCTTAAAGTTTTGCCCAAGAGTTTAGATTCACCCTGTATATATATATATATATATATAAGCTCTTATGATCTAAACAAAATGTACAATGAAGCAAAATGTACGCTTACGCAATTTATTTTCGAAAGGGAGGGTACTGAAACTCCATAGCCCCTACCCTGTGTTCAACACTGTTCTTTTCACACACAAATGGAATGGTTAGAGTAAGGTGACCAGATTTTTGTGGTCAGAATCGGGGACATGTCCCCAATTCTGACAACAAAACTGGGGACATTTATAATTAATGCAATAATTAACAGTAATTTAATTGAAAAACAAACAATGCAATAATTAAAAATTGTCCCCAGTTCCATTTTTAATTTCTGGGGACAATTTGAAAAACGTCCTGAAAATGGGGACTGTCCCCGGAAAACGGGGACGTTTGGTCACCTTAGGTTAGAGTGGACGGATCAAACCGTTTTCAGTGGGTGTCACGAAGACAGTGCAATCGGTTTAGTGCGAAACTGGTTCTGGTTGGTTGGTCTGTCCTTTAAAAATGGCTCGGCAGCAATTTGTGCGCGAAATGATTAGTCTTGATTACTTTGAAATAAGCAAAACTTCGTAAAATAACATATGTAAAAGGTATTTATCAATCTGAACACGGGTTTCGGGCAAAAAATGTTTTGTCCGTCATCAACAAAAGTCCATACACAGTGATCTGTTCTTGATTATTTTGCTTACTGGGTAAACTTTTTATTTTTATTTTGTTACAGTAAAAAAGCAATTGTTGTTTCTTATGTGGGTTCACTTATCGAATGTCTATAATATATGGGAGCTGTGACTGAGTACATGCGTTTAGTTGAACTAAAATATTCATCCACAAACATAAAGCCAATCCTTCATAATAATTATTTATACAAATATCCTTTCAAACGCAAAAAGTCAAGAAAAATTTTTGAGTGGCCTGCCAACTCTTACCGGCCTGAGATCATCTTCCAAAGTGGGCTTATGTCAATTAAATGCACTTTGCTTCTTAGGTTACCATTTCATAGTGTTACGAATTTTCGGGGCAACTCACTGTTCTGGTGTTTAAAATAGTTTAAAATTCGTGTTCTTGTCAAATAGTTAAATTTTGCATTTTGTTGCATCAAAATCAGTTAATTAAAACCGGAGATATGGAGTTTTAGGTTTCCCCATTGATTAACATAGTGTTTTCTAGAAATCTGGAGAAATATTGATGGTAGAGCTTCGCTAGCCTCACTTTTGAAAATTTATTTTTGGCGCCAAATTTGGCGATATTTCGCCAAAAAATCGCTAAGCTTGGCGACATTTCGGACATTTGGCGCGTTTTTACCAATGGGGCTTGAAAAGTTCGTTTCCTGCATTAACATACACAATAACCTAATATTACTCTTCTATTACGCAATCAAAATCGAGTTTATTCTACAATATTCCACTGATAGTTATTTCAAGAAGCTTCCCCGGTGTTCGTCGTAATCTATAAATGCAGCGCTGTTCCCGCAGTTCAGTCAGTTTGCTTCTGAATTGTTATCGAGCTTCCGATGAGTTAGTTAGATGCTATGCTCCGTGAATTGTGCTATAGTTTGCTTGCTTTAAAGTGCTGTGTGTAAATTCTTCATTGCTGAGTCTTGAGTGACTGCTTACGATTTCCTTGGTTAAGTTATCCAGACAAGTGGACTCTTTACTAGAACTTTCTACTCCAACTATACTTTAGAACGATGAAGCCAAGAATCAAGCAGAATTTTCTGCAACATTTGGTGTCAGAATCGCGATTTTAAAGTAAAACTTTAATTTTCCAGTGCATGGCGGGGACAAGAAAAACAGAGGGGCTTAGAAAATTGTTAGAGAAAGTGAAAACTCATATGATGAAGGAGATGAAATTCGGACATGAAGAGATGAAAACCGCACGAGAAGAGATGGAAGCCGGAATAGTCTAAGAGCCAGCGACCGCCAGACCTTCGTCATAGTATAAAAGCTGAAACTTTCTCTGCGCAGACCCCCCAACAGAGGTAGGAACAATCGGCCACTATAAAGTTTGGAGGATCGTGGCTTTGGCAGGTAACAGGTGGCAAAGGTGTATAAAATTGCAGAATATTTTCGTCATTTCATAAAGCTTAAATTTTTTATATGTTCTTCTTCGCAGTACTAGAAATCACTTTATCCCTTGCCAGACACTTTTCCATAGTGGCAAACCCCCGCCAGACAACCTCAAAGTCATGGAAAACTGTTGTGTTCGTAAACTCCCGCGACGAAGAACGTCAAGCTGTCACAAAGTGCCAAGCACATTTTATACTGCTACTTCTGAACTTTCTTACGCGCGAACTTTCTTGCAGCGCGCTCGTAATAGAATTACGTTTTTCAAGACTTTGAGGTTGTCTGGCGGGGGTTTGCCACGATGGGAAAGTGTCTGGCAAGGGATAAAGTGATTTCTAGTACTGCGAAGAAGAACATACACTTGGTGATGCGACATCCATTTAGCGATGGTTAGAATTAAAAAAAAAAAAAAAAAAAAAAAAACACAGTTCGAAAACACTCTGGCAAACAAATGTGCCAATGAAACAACGTCTCTCATCTCATTACCAAAATAAAGATTCTAGAATGGTGTTGCGCCTGCGTGGTTTCTTCTGAAAAGCGAAGTATCGGTGAAAATGGATGAAAGCAACAGAAACCGATACTTTCCCGATACTTTTAGAATCGAAAGAACCGATACCGATACCTAAAAAAATAGGAGGTATCGGCGCCGATACTATTGTTCGATCCCTAGCAAAAACAGATGAAATCCGGACAAGACGAGATAAAAGCCGCACAAGATGAGATGAAAACCGGATTGGAAGATTTAAGAGCCGCTCACGACGAGATGAAAACCGGAGTGAAGAGAAAAATAGAATCCGGGCTGGAAGATATGAAATCCGGACTGGAGGAGAAAATACAGACAAAAAAAAAAAAAAAAAAAAAAAAATATGGAGAAGAGAATGTCGCTCCTAGAAAAAAGTCAAGCGATAAACGTTAAAGAATTGCGTGAAGAATTTGGGAATAAAATTGAAGAAAAACTGGACTGTCTCGTTAAGCTGGGAAAGTTACTGGAAAACATCAAGCTGTCGTCACGTCGCCCAGAAGTGAAACTAAACGACCTATGACGGAAAGACTCCCTGGGAAGCTTACAAGATCCAATTTTAACTGTCGCCAAAGCGAATGGTTGGGACGAGTCCGAAAGCGAACCAACTGACCGCTTACCTTAGCGGAGACGCAATTGATGTGTTACAAAGCATTTGAGAGACGAAGGTAGGAGATTTTGAAACCTTGCCAATGCCTTGGAGCTTAAGTACGGAGAGAAGTGTCAGAAAGAGTATAGCAGAATACAACTAAAGTCAAGGATGCAAAGACATGGCGAGACCCTACAAGAGCTGGCTGCTGGCTTTGGACATACATAAGCTATGTCATCTAACCTACATGGACCACCTTGATGATGTCCGAGTAGAAATGGAAATGCGGCATTTTATTGAATCTGTCCGGGATTCAGAAATCCAAAAGGCACTCATGTTGGCGGATTATCAAGTTTTGAAGTCTGCTCTCGTGTACGCCATGAATCTAGAGGTAGGTCAGCGAGCCGCAAGAAAAGATCGGCATGCTGTTAGAGCGGTCACGGTCCAAGAGCGCGCTGATAAAGACACAGCGAGCGTAGAGAACAGATTGAAGATAATTGAAGATCTGGTGGAATGATAGCCCAAGGAAAGTAAAATGGTCGAAGTGCGGCGTCCAAGGACGTACAAAAGTACTGTGGTCGAAAGTCTCATGACCAGCAACAGAACTCTCAGAACATGAAGGAGGGAAACTAGGAGGTGGCCATCTCGCTGGGTGGAGGTTGCCAGATATTCAAAAGCCCTACAGATTTCATCACTGAGTGGCGGCAGTAATGGACTCTTTGTACTGGGATACGTTAATGGTTCTCCATGCCATATGGTCATCGATACTGGAGCGAATATAACCATCATAAGGACAGATCTGGCCAAGAAATTAAATTTGAAGACTGTCCGTACTCCGCCCTCGCTGCGCCTCCAGATTGTGACAGGTGATAGCTGAAACTGATATCACTCTACCTCCAAGAACTGCTTCTATAATTTCGGAAACAGTAAAAGAAAGCAACAAATTCCTGTTCGGATTACTTGAACACTCAAGCAATAGTGATTCTGTCAAAGGAGTACGTGTGGGTGCAACACTTGTAGACTTGTCCAAAACTAACATTCCGGTTAGAGTAGCCAGGGTTGCCACTCAGTTTCTGAAAAAAAATTCCCTGACTTTTCCAGGTTTACCAGACCATGATGTGATAAAATCCAGACTATTTTTTATGTTTATGACGTCAACTTTGCATATGTTCTTTAATATTTTTAGCTTTCCAAAGTAAGGTTAAACGTTGTTTGTTTACAAAAACTGATTTTCCAGGTTTTGGGCCAAAATTTGCAATTTTCCCTGACTTTTTTTGCCAAAATGAAATTTCCCGACTTTTCCAGACCATTGGCAACCCTGGTAGCTAACGTGACTGACAAGTTCTTTTTATGGCAAACTTCTCGGTAAATCATCAGAAATGGCGAAACTTGGCGATTTTTCACATTTAATCTAGCAACCCTTGAAACATGGTTCACCCTTTCACAAGGTAGACAAAATTCTTGTCTGAAATTAACAGCACTCGAGAGCTAAAAAATATGTGGAAAACACCTTTTTTCGTCTTTATTAAGGTCTATTAAAAAAAAAAAAAACTTTTATTTTTAATAGATTTTTATGAATTCGTGTTTGTTGCATTTTAGTGTAAGATTTTATGGCTATCTACATTTTTCTTCGGTATAAGAAGACATTTATGATGATAACATTTTGGCTCCTCACACCAGTTTGGACACGAACTTTAAAAAAATCCTGAAAATGACTGCTATGCATTCGTGTTCGCTACATTTTAAAGCAAAAATTTTATGGCTATCCCTATTTCCCATTGAGATATATAATGGCAAATTCGAAAATAACGTTTTGGCCCTTTATCCCTGATTTGATGAGCATTCTAAAGAACCCTGAAAATGAATCTTAAGCATTTGTGTTCACTATACTTTTAAGTAAGACTTTACGACTATCACTTTTTTCGACTGATATATGAAGGGAAATGTGAAAAGAACTTTTTGGACCTTTATCACCGTTTGGGTACGATTTTTAAAAAACCCTGAAAAAGACTTTTAGGTTTTGCTGTTAGTTGCATTTTAAAGACAGAATTTTATAGCTGTCTCTTTTTTCCTCCGAGATATGAAGGGAAAACTCAAAAAATAATTTTAGGTTTTGATGTTAGTTACATTTTAAAGAAAGAACTTTACGGCTGTCTCTTTTACCCCTCTGTGATATAAAGATAAATGTGAGAAGAACGTTTTGGGCCCCTTATACCTGTTTGGGTGTGAATTTAAAAAAAACTCTGACATTGATTTTTAGGTATTTCTATCAGTCATATTTTGAAGCAAGAATTTCACGGCTATGTCTCCCCCCCCCCCCGCAGAGATATGAAGAGAAGCGTGAAAAGAACGTTTTGAACCGCCATCCCCGTCTGGCTACGTAAGTTTTAAAATCGCTTCTTAAATGACGATTTGGGCACAAAAGCTAGTAGCTCCTAAAATTTCATCTCTGTATCTCCAATAGATTTTCCTTTATATATAGAGATTAACAGAAATAGAAAACTGGAATTGTGTAAAAGTTTTGCATTACCGATGGATGCATGGTGTTAAATGACACAATTTCAAGAATAAAATGTAATATATTGGCGAAAATTGGTCACCAGACGAATATGCAAGTTATGAATGTATAAATGATCACTGACAAACTTTACATCAAAATATCATTTTATTTACAATGATTACAAAACATTCTTTCCAAATGCTTGCGTCCATAACATACTAGTTGTGTGTGTGTGTGTGGTGCACACATCATACACAGAAAACAGCATCCGAAAATTTCCTCCAATATAATGTATTGGAGGAAAATCAGCACTTCCTCTGGCGTTCCATTTCACTCTCTGACTTTCCTCGTTCGTAAACTCCTCCGTTGAATTGCTCAACACAAGGATAGGAGCCTCTTCGAAGGTTCCTCTTTATTCCTTCTATTGAGATGTCCAGACTCCAATCTTTCCTTCTTTTGGGTACCAGCAGGCAGACCTCGACTCTCACTAAACATTTTTTTCTTTTACGGAATATTTCCCCCTTTTTGTAATTTTGAAAGTTTTATTTAAATTAGAGTCATTTTGCCAAACCATACTGCTTGGTTGCATGCATACGAATCTCTGATTATGTGCTAGGGTCTGACTCCGACTTCTTGATTGTTAATTTGTCCGACCTCCATCAGGGGTAACGTTTAAAATACCACTTCTTATTTCAACAAGAATTCAATAATTGTGTTATAACTTGAAAAAAATTGCAGAACTTTGAGTATTATTGTGCATTTCGTAAACTTTACGAAATGAAAAGTAAAACTCCAAAAGTAAAACAGAACTTCAGTTACCTAACAAATGTCGACACTGTACGTTTGCGTGTGTTCATGGCGTTTTATATGTTGAATACTGGTAAGCTTTCGACATATACATACCTTACATGCCGGCGTATGAAATGTTCTGGCGTATAACACGCACCAGTAAATTATACGTCTTACCATTTTCAAGCAACTACTGCTCTATAATAAGCATCATATCTTTCGTATTAAAATAAATGATATTATTAGAGCATGAAATGAAATAAAACCAGAAATAAACGTTAATCAAAAAATATCAATGAAAATGACTGTGACATTTCCGAAAATATAAATGAGGATGAATACAATGAACTTTTCATGTCATCTGAGGAAAGATTCGTGACATCTGAGAAAAGAAAATTAAATTTTTTTTACAATATATATATATATATATATATATATATATATATATATATTTAAGTTCTTAAATATATCGATAAATTCATTTAAATAGTTGATAATAATGATTTTTTGTAATGTAATGCATATTTCAAACGTTTATTTCTAAATTTTTTATATGAGCTAGTTTATATTCGGTGTACAGCGCGCACACGAAAAAAGAAAGTAATTTTTGGAAGTTGATAGGGCGTGTTACATATTACCGGCATATACGGTACATGAGATTATTTCCCCAGTGTGACTACGGGCATGCACTTTTAAATCTGACAACTGTAAAAATGCTTCTTGACACACTTTACATACGTATGTTTTTTCTTTAGTATGAATAAGAGAATGCGATTTCAAAGTTGAGAGGTGTGCAAATGCTTTATGACACACTTCACATGCATATGGCTTCTCCCCACTATGGCGACGAGCATGTTTCTTTAAACTCGACAACTGCGAAAATGCTTTTTCACGCACTTCGCGTACATATGACTCAGTATGACGACGAGAATGTTTCTTTAAACTTGACATCAGTTTAAATGATTTTTGACATATCTCACATAAAAATATTTTCCCGCTTGCGTGCAGAAGTGTATGCCTTTTCAAACTCGCCGGGTGCGAAAATGCTTTCCGACACACTTCACACACAAACGGTTGCTCTTTTGAGTGAACACGACTGTGAATTCTTAAGTCTTTAATCTGCGAAAATGCTTTTTGACACACCTCACAAACGTACGGTTTTTCCCCGGTGTGCATACGATCATGTATTTTTAAAGTTGACATCTGTGAGAATGTTTTGGGGCATTTCTCGCACACGAATGGTTTTTCACCTGTGTGCACACGACCGTGAATTTTGAGTTCTGACAACACCAAAAACGCTTTCTGACACACTTCACAAATGTACGGTTTTTCCCTTGTGTGGAAACGAGCATGCGCTTTAAAACTCGACATCTTTGAAAATGTCTTGGGACATTTGTCGCACGCAATCGGTTTCTCCTCTAAGTGCACATGAGCATGAATTTTTAAGTCTGACATCCGCAAAAATGATTTTTGACACACTTCACAAGCGTACGGTTTCTCGCCACTGTGGGTAAGAGCATGTTTTTTTAAACTTGATGATGTTGGAAATGATTTCGGACACACCTCGCACTTAAAAGGTTTTACACTTGCGTGGGTATAAGCATGCTTATTTAAACTTGATGTATCTGAAAATGTTTTTTGACACACTTCACAAACGTATGGCTTTTCCCCGGTGTGCACAAGACCGTGTCTTTTCAAATGTTCTATCCGCGAAAATGCTTTCTGACACACCTCACACACAAATGGTTTTTCGTTTGTGTGAATCCTAGCATGAATTTTTAAATTTGACTTAAAAGCAAATGCTCTCTGACATATCTCGCACGAAAATGGTTTTTCTCTTGTGTGCACAAAGGCATGACTTTTCAGTTTTGGCGCGCTTGAAAATGCTTTTTGACATACCTCGCACACAAATGGTTTTTCACTTGCGTGGACACGAGCATGCTTTTTAAATGTTGATTTAACAGAAAATCCTTTCTGACATATCTCGCACACAAATGGTTTTTCATTTCCGTGCGTAAGTTCATGATTTTTTAAATTTGCCTTAAAAGCAAATGCTTTCTGGCATATCTCGCACACAAATGGTCTTTCACCTGTGTGCACAATGGCATGATATTTTAATTTTGCTAAGCTTATAAATCCTCTTTGACACACCTCGCACACGAATGGTTTTTCATTTGTGTGGACACGAGCATGCTTTTTAAAAGTGTGTTTATCAGAAAATGCTTTCTGACACACCTCGCACACAAATGGCTTTTCGCTTGCGTGCACGAGGGCATGAATTTTCAAATTTGACTTAAAAGCGAATGCTTTCTGACATATCTCGCACACGAACGGTTTTTCACCTGTGTGCACAGCAATGGCATGGCATTTTACTTTAGCTAAGGTTGGAAATGCTTTTTGACACACTTCGCACGAAAATGGTTTTGGTTCATTTGTGTGGCTAAGAGCGTGCCTTTTTAAACTCCATTTAACAGAAAATGCTTTCTGACATATCTCGCACACAAATGGTTTTTCGCTTGTGTGGACAAGGGCATGGTTTTTTAGTTTTTCTATGCTTGAAAATGCTTTTTGGCACACTTCACACTTGTTCGGTTCTTCTTCATTGTCCATAATACGGGGATGCCTTGTCGAATCGGACTTCGAAGACATTTCTCCACACACAGTCGGTTTTTCTTCAGAGCTTTTTTACAACAGTTTCACATGTACCACTTTCCATATTTGAAGGCATTGAAATTCTTTCCCACGACTGCTCACGAATTGATGTCTTGCTGTATACACAGATTTATCATTTGTAGGCCTTCTATCAATTTTGGAAGATATTTTTTTCTGCACTATTAGTATTTAATTTTAATGACTAAAATGTTTAAACCTTGAATTCAAATCATCTTGACAAGCAGCAATGTTTTGATAACATTTTTAGTTCGTACTATTCTGAAAGCAGAGTAAACACAAATCCTGAAATGAGAAGAAAAAAAAATATTCTTTTATACACAAACTCACAAAATATAAAATATCTGTATTAGTCAGAGTGCAGAAAAGAATTATGGAAATATTAGACATAGAAAATCTCGTTACATCGTATTTTACTTCTACTAGTATTTCAGACAGATAAAGTATGTCTGTTAAAAGAAAACAATACAGTACCATCTCATTATTAAAGTAATTTTAGTTCAATCAATTTTCAACGAAACAAATTAGATCTCTTGTCCTTTAAAATATGTTATACCAAAGTTTATTGTGGCATAAATCTGTCTGCTTATATGAAATTTTATATGGTGAATTTTAAGTAGTTCCGATTCCAGAAACTTATAAATGCTGTCTATTTTGAATGGTATCTAATACAATCTTTAAAGTAGTAAATGTCACTCCTGTTGTTTCATTTTATTTAAATCTTCTCCTACTAATCTTTACACTGCGGTAACAAAATCGACGATATTTTTACGCTGTAAATGGCAACAACTAGATGTAAACATTAGTGGATACGTCCGCTTTGATAAACACCACTGATCGCCAACTCCGCCAAGTATTTGCACCTACTGTCATTGAAATGATTGTTGGAAGAAAAAAAAAACTTTTTTTTATATAATTATATGTATGCATATTTATAAATAAAATTACTGTATTTATAAAATTTTAAAACAACAATTAATATTCCTTCCGAAAATAATTAAAACCAAGTAAAGAAAGAGTTGTTACTATACTTATGTGGACATTGAAATCATTAAATTTAAATATTTTATTTTGATACTTTTTTTTTTAATTTAGTATATAATATGATACAATAGTAATTGTTAACTACCTTTTACATAGAATATTATTCTTAGATTCATCAGTAATAATGGCAATAAGTTGTTCAAAATGATATTTTTAAGATTTAGAAATAAATTGGATGTGTTAAAACACAAAACCTCTATTTTTTGACAGATGTGAAATGTGGTATTATGGCCAATTATCAGCGCGAGGAATCTATGCCGAGGAGATATTCCTCCACTGGGGACTTTCTAAGGGATCCTAACTAGAGATGCAACGGATATCAATTTGGCCGTAGGATACCAGATACTAAATATCCGGCGAAACTTTCAACCGGATACCCGGTTATCTGACAGCAGTATGTTTTCGTCTTTTTCTGTTATATTTGTACTAGTTTTCTTAGATCATTCAGCTATTACTTTTTCTTTAAATTTTCCAATTAGTTCCAAATCACTAAATTAAAAAATCAGAAATCTTATTGGGGTTGTTTCTATGAAATGAGTGCCAGTTTTTCTGCAATTAAAGCCGATACATGCTAAAGCTCAATACAGGGTGGTCAAAAAGAAAGTTTCCCGACATTAATGACCTCTAGCGGCCATTCTATTCAGCCTATCGACATGAATTTTCAGATACAGCTTTTTGTAGGTATGCGCTCGAGATCCTGTGAGAGACAAGTAAATAGTGTTAGCGGTTACAGTTAAAGTGAGTAGAAACTCGAGATTTTCCATTGGCAACACCCAGTTTTTTTGGTCTCAAAGCACGGACTAAGAGGGTACAGGACAATCATCCAAGCATTGCGAAAGAACTAAATGAAATTTGCCCAAAAGGTGGAGCTGGGAGTCGTACCCATTAACTTTTGGCGCATGCGTCGACTGCTAGTAGCTGAAACGTAAACAAATATCAACGGAAGCACCCCGTGGGAGATACTTACGCCGTGTGTCGTCAGAGGGCGCCCGTGCCGTTAATTATTAAAAGGGGTCGCATATTTTCCTTTCAGAGGCTGACGCAGTTTTGCCCGTCTGCCGCTTCCCGATGACCGTCCTAAAGCTTCTTAGTCCGTGTCTCAAAGTGTTCAGCTCACTTCGAAACCCTAAAAACACTTTGGAATGGAAATTCTGACCCAAAAAACGGAGCTGTTGTGAGTTCCCGAAACAGCTCTGGGAGCGGGCGAAAGAGGTACAATGTCAGGAGCATACGATTGAAGGAGATTCACTCCTCTTGCAACAAGGGGATGGTTTCGTGTGTCATTGCATGCGATGGCACACATGTGGAAAATGCCAAATGAAACCGTTTCGGCCCTTTCTACGGTCTCAGCAGTTGGTGCCCGGCTTCCATCGCTCACGCTCGGCGCGGCGATTACGGCTCCGTTTTTTGGGTCAAAATATCCATTCCAAAGTGTTTTCGGGGATTTTGGAGTGCGGTGAACACTTTGAAACCAAAAAAAACTGGGTGGTGCGCCAATGGAAAATCTCGAGTTTCTACTCACTTTAACTGTAACCGTTAGCGCTATTAACTTGTCGCTCACAGGATCTGGAGCGTATACCTTCAAAAAGCTATATCTGAAAATTCTTGTCGATAGGTTGAATAGAACGGCCGCTAGAGATCATTATGTCGGGAAACTTTGTTTTTGACCACCCTGTATATACATAAAGCTGGAATGTCATTCATGTTCTCCTTCAAGAGTTAGATTAATATCTTACAACATCAGTTCTTGAAAGAAAGATATTTTCATTCAAGTGTTAGGAAATCAGTGTCACAAATTTCCTTACTTCATCAAAATTAGGGGGGTGGGACATTTTCTCACAGCCAGACAACAGTACTACAGCTAGCTAGCACTTTCTCATAAGCAGCGACAATTTATGGTGGGAAGGGGTGGTAACCGAATTCTTACGAAGGTTGAAAACTAGTGTTTTTGACATAATAATTTCCTCCAATCTTAAAGATTGAAGTACTTAATTTGCCTCCCTCATTTTCTATAAATGATAAAAATAAATTCTCAAAAGTATTGAAGACAAATTATTTTCATAAAACATTGTGTTTTCTCGTTTTTTATTACTGCAGCTTTTAGAATTTATTCATTTATTAATCAGGGTTGGTAAGTTTTGGCCATGGGTGGAAAAAACAGAGGAAAGAACCTTGTAAAATCCGCATGGCAAAAATAGGTTTTCGCCATTTTTGCCACCTAAAGTAGCAAAATAGGATTCACTGTCTTTTTTTTCCCCACAAGAATTGAAACATAAAATAAATGTTAGTTGAAAATCAATGCTATTGCTATTTATATTACATTTGAGCACTTAATTAAACTAACAAGGAGAGGGCGCGACCTTGGACTCACCGATTTGAATGAAATTTGGTACAAATATAGCTCACAAGACATACAATCACTGGTGCAAATTTTAGGACGCAATTCTCAGGCATTCTCAGGAAATCACGCTTCGAACATTCGAAAATCGGCGTATACAGCTTAAATACTTTTTTGATGCAATAACGTGGTACCGACCGTGGCGTAGAGCGTATAATCGCTGGTTTGCAGAGACGTAGATAGCAAGTTCGAGTCCAGCTGCCATTGGATTTGCTTTGGATGTTTCTTTTGTTCATATTAATAGTTCAATTTAATTAAGTAATAAAATAAAAATTATAAAAAATAAACAATTTAATTCCAGAGAATGTTTCATAAAGGAACAGATGCTTGGAGCATGCAAACATATCTAATTTTGTGAATGGTTGTATTACGAATAATACAACCATCTGATCCTTGATGAAACACTCTCTAGGATTAAATTGTTTATTTTTATTATTTTTTGCTTATTAAATTGCTATACTATTTCTAAATACCACACAGGGGAAAAAATACCTATTATATTAATAATTTACATGAAATCGATTCAATTACGCAAGCTCTGATGATAAAATTAATTTTATTTTATTATTTAATTAAATTGGACATTAAAATGAACCAAAGAAACATTCAAAACAAATCCAGCGGCAGCTGGAATAGAACTTGCTGTCTACGGCTCTGCAAACCAGCGATTATACGCTCTACGCCACGATCCGTCCCTTGAAAGTGCATCAAAAAAGTATTTAAGCTGTATACGCTGATTTTCGAATATTCGGTGCGTGATTTCCTGAGAATGCCTGAGAGTTGCGTCCTAAAATTTGCATCAGTGATTGTATGTCTTGTGAGCTATATTTGTACCAAATTTCATTCAAATCGGTGAGTCCAAGGTCGCGCCCTCTCCTTGTAAGTATAATACATGCATTATAATAGAAATATGCATCTACACTCAATTTTATGACAAAATTAGAAATGAAACTATACACAATTTTTATAGAAAATGAGTAAATAGGGAATGAATGAATATTCATTTTGTTTAGATAATAATTGTCAATGATAATCACATAAGTATTACAGATTAAAAGGACTTGTGCAGTGTGCAGGCCGTAAAAGAAAGCAATGATAACGGATGATTTATAATTACAGACAAAAAATTTATTACATTAAAAAGCAGAACACTGTTAAATTTCAACCGGAGCACCTTCGATATACCCCCTACCTTGATTTTTGGCGACTTTTTTTGGCGCCAAGGCCGTTTTCGACGGTGCCAAAAACGAAAGAGAAGTGGCCAAAAATGCCGTTTTCGACGGCGCGAAAAATAAAAAAATGGCCGTGAAACCACTTCCGACAGCGGAAAAACTATAAGAATTAGAAGATTTCCACAAAAAAATTTAGGGTTAAAATGTAAAAATGTCTAGAAATCTTGGCTAGTAGCAACGTTTTCAGAACCGAAAAAAACTATGAGAACTAGAAAAATTCTACAAAAAATTTAGGGTTAAGAATGTAAACAACAATAAAATCAAGAAAATTTAAGAATTCATGAACGTAGAATTCGCGTTTTCGAACAAGAAATTAGAAATAGAAAAATTGTAGAAATAATTAAGGGTTAGGAATCTAAACACGAATAAATTCAAGGAAATTTAACAATTGATGGACACAGAAATCGCGTTTTCTAGCAAGAATTTAGGGTTAAAAATTTGAAAAAACCTAAATCTCACAAATAATGGGATTTTTATGTGAGGGGGGGGGCTCTGCCCCCCTCAACCCCCTTGTTTTTTTTTTTTTTTTTTTTTTTACGAAAAAGGTAGTCGGGAAAACTGGAAAAATAAGAAATCGAGTAGAGCGTTTTAAGAAAAAAGCCAAAAACTGTGAAGCCATTCGCCTGTACAAATAGTGCAGTTACCACGATGTATAACGCGAAACAATATTATACGTTAGCAAAAATATCTCGGAAAGGTTAAGCTCACACTCCGAAAGGATGTCTCCCTTAAAAAATCCAAAAACTTCTCCTGGTCCACTAACAAATAGCTCATAACAAAAATTATATTAGCTACACCTTTCTTCCCACACGTGGGATTTTTATCAGACCACTTTAACGTTAAATTTTGTTCAAAAATACCCTGCTAATTTTCAATTACATTAGCTACGGAGGTTCTTAAAAAATCATAAAATCCTAACCAAAAATATAAAAAAAAGTACAGTAAAATATCAAAAGATCACAGTACCTTTGCAGAAGTGCTTTCGGTCAACTTACTACCTCTCTCTAAAAATGTGAAAAAAAAGTTCTCACAAGCTTCCACGTGCAGGAGCTATTGCATCACGGCGCTCTGTCATTGGCCGGCCGGCCTAGGTTGCCATAAATAGCCTCCCCCCATTCTCGCCAACGAAATTCTTTTGGGAAACCAGAAAATCCCTTTTATCGCCAAGCTTGGCGCAAAAAACGCAATCTTTGGCGCGAAAAAAAGGTAGGGGGTATATCGAAGCTAAGAAGCTATTTTTTGACAGGTTATTTTGAATTTTAGTTTAGATAAAAGAAAAGTTGGAAAAGAATCTTCCAAAAGCAGCACCACTTGCTGGACATATTTGAAGGTGCGCAACTAGTGAACAGAATTCCTTGGAAATTTCTCAAGCTTTTG
Organism: Cheiracanthium punctorium; assembly: GCA_038373885.1. Classification (NCBI taxonomy): domain Eukaryota; kingdom Metazoa; phylum Arthropoda; class Arachnida; order Araneae; family Cheiracanthiidae; genus Cheiracanthium; species Cheiracanthium punctorium. The sequence goes on along the minus strand of JAWZYV010011706.1, from coordinate 179,643 downwards.
AAACACTTTTCCACCAATTATAGGCATTCTGATCACATTTTCTGAAACAAAATCATTAAAAGGGCGTCAAGTATTTTCCTCTGAGAGGTGGACATTATTTTGGCCGTCTGCCGCTAGTTGATGATCAACCTATATCCAAGTCCGTGTTCTGTACAATAGCTTTCTGCAAAGCAGGTGTTTTTGCAGGTACCTCTTTTTGTTACTTTTCCAGTTTCTACTGACCAATCCTATTTCGAAAAAGAAGCAATAGTTGGAGGATGGGGGAAATTGTGCTTTGATAACTAATGTATGACCTAGGCATTTGACATGGGACTAATTGCACTAGGGATTGTAGTATTTGAATACTGTAAATACAGAACATAAAATGGCTAAAATTGATGAATGTAACTTTTTAGTTCCCTCCAAAAGCAAAAGGAAGAAAATAAATCTAGTTTCTTCACAAGGACATAGCAAAGATTTTCAATAAATATTTTGATTTCATTTTATCTATTTCTGTATTTGTATATTAGGCTGTTTTCATCAAATAATTGAATTACAATATTAATTAATGAGCAAATTAAATGTATATTAAATAGTGCTCAAAAATTAATTTAATTATTAATGAGATTATAACCTTTATTAAATTGTAGATCTCAGATCACATTGTTTAAAAACAATAATTAAATTTAATTAATAATCAATTAAATTTAATTAATAATTTTTTTAATTGAGGTATCTATTAGATTAATATAAAAACTTATTGTTGATATTTATAAGGATCATTTTAAAATACATCGGAACTTATTCTATCTATAGTATTCGTAATTTTAAATTATTCTTTAAAAGGAAAAGAACAAATGTTTATTTTTTTTTATTTTTTAAAGACATTTGGTTTAAACCAGTCGGTTTAAACTATAATAACCCTGTTTGAAATAAGCGAAATAATTAAGTGATCATAAAAAGTAGATACGAGGCTGCTATCCTTGGCACAGTTTAGCATATTTTATTAACTATAACGATATACATGACCAAGATAATAGGCGAAAAACAAATCTACGTATTAATCTTGAAATTTAATGTCTATCAACATTTTTCAAAAGAAGTTATTTCGGATATTGCTTTTCCACATGAATTCCAATAGATAGGATTCTGGATGGAGACGTGCAATGCCACGTCGGCGTTTATTCCTCCATTCTCCATGTCTGATTATTTGAATAAAATCTTTTATTGTGCTAAATACCCCTTTCCAGGAAAAATTCAATCGCGACCTTTACAGTACTAAATAAGTCGCAGACTATTAAATCAATATTTTATAATACACAATCAACACTGTACAACGTTTAAAAATTTTTCAAGTGTATTTTGTTATTTCCTGCTTTGTTATATTATTATAAACAGGGATACGTACTACAGAATGTGACCATACGATAAAAGCATCCAGGTTGCAAACTTCAGCACATCAACACTGGTGTTATTAAAAGGAAAAAATACTCATTAACGGTACAATGGAGCTCATGAACGTAACGGCAGCGCACTGAGCACAATTGGAGAAAGTCCGCAGCTGCGATAATTACGAAATATTTATGAAAGAATTTGTACAACACTTTATCAAACCGATAAAGCTATTTTTATAATCATTTAAGAATGGAAATGACACCAATTATGTATTTTCATATATTTTGCAATGTCAGTACTTCCCATGGCTCCAGTCGGCTTTTATGATGATCTACAAAATTTGTAGCAACCCTAACCGAAATAAATTTAATACAAACAGAGCTCAAACAAAAAGTATTATTTCTGTTGAAATGAGTCCAATAATCTTGTTAGTAGAGATCGGCATGTATATTATATACAGCAGGGTTTCTCAAACTTCTCTGGTGGAGAACTTTGAGGGTCTTTTAATTTTTGTGGAGTACCATGTGTAAGCTTGTATCTAGAGCAATGGAGGCTAAAAGAACATGTAATTTTTTCGCGGAACACTTCTAATAGAGCAAGAGCCCGCGGCCGCCAGACCTTCGTCATAGTATAAAAGCTGAAACTTTCTCTGCGCATACCCCCCAACAGAGGTAGGAACCATCGGCCACTATAAAGTTTGGATGATCGCGGCCTTGGCAGGTAACAGGTGGCAAAGGTGTATAAAAGTGCAGAAAATTTTCGTCATTTCATAAAGCTTAAATTTTTCTATATGTTCTTCTTCGCAGTACTAGAAATCACTTTATCCCTTGCCAGACACTTTTCCATCGTGGCAAACCCCCGCCAGACAACCTCAAAGCCATGGAAAACGTAATTCTATTACGAGCGCGCAACAGCATCGTCAGAAAGTTCAGAAGTAGCAGTATAAAATGTGCTCGGCACTTCGCGACAGCTTGACGTACTTCGTCAAGGGAGTTTATGAACACAACAGTTTTTCATGATTTTGAGATTGTCTGGCGGGGGTTTGCCACGATGGAAAAGTGTCTGACAAGGGATAAAGTGATTTCTAGTATTGCGAAGAAGAACATATAAAAAATTAAGCTTTATGAAATGACGAAAATACTCTGCAATTTTATACACCTTTGCCACCTGTTGCCTGCCAAAGCCACGGTCATCCAAACTTTAGAGTGGCCGATGGTTCCTAACTCTATTGGGGGGTATGCGCAGAGAAAGTTCGAATTCCTCGAAAAAATTCGATAATTTTTTTATACTGCATGCAATCCATGGTGTACGGAGTCTATTCAGGGTAGATAATAAAATTGGAAAAATCTTTCACAAAGAAATGCGACATCTTTATTTCACTGGTTACACTTTATTTTGCACGAATTTGCTAGAAACATTATTTTTTAACACTAACTAGCAATTCTGATTGCAGCTACTGTCATCACTAGCACAGTCAATGATCTTTTAAGTGACATCGTCTTGAGTCCCATCCATTTAACTGAAAATTTCAGTCACTTTCAAAATCAATTACACATCAAATTTACAGTCGCGTTATACAGGGTGTCCCCCCCAAAAAATGGTAACGGACTTTTATTCTTTATCTAACAGAGATAAGTGGGCAATTTAAATTGAAAAAAAAAATGTTGAAAATGAAGTCGGAAATAAGAATCAGCTAAGAAAAAATTCCTCCCGTTAATTTTCAAAAAGTGCTAAAAATATTTCCAGCAAGTAAAATGTGCCCCATACACTCATGAGGTGATATATCAAACTTGAGCCTTTCGTCATGCAACGTCACAGAGATAGATATATATTTAAAAAAATCTGATGTGTCCAACACATGACTTCCTTGCACGTCTATTAATTCAAAAATGTTTTTTACGCACTTCCTCTAAACTTATTTGTTTGAAAGAGATAAAATATCTTCTAGCCAAATATATCGATATCGCCAAGTTGCGTTCAATTTGAAAGATTTCCTTCTGACACTTTATTTGGCGATATTTCAACAAAAGCCGACAAACTTGAGATAGTTTGCGAGATTTTGGGGATAGCCAAAGTAGTCATTGACCACTGACTTTCAATTATTTGAATGCATCCATACACCTTAATGTATTTAAAGTCATTTGGCTCACCCTGTAAATAAATTCCCAGTCGATTGCTGTCAAAAAAGATATTGAAAACAGTTAGATATTATAATATAGTTCTAAATACAAAAGTTCAAAATTCTACGGGTTAAAGTTTTAGAGTTATACAAAATACGAAATAATTTTTGGCGCCAAATTTGGCGATATTTCGACGAAACTCGTCAATGTCGACGACATTTGGCGAGATTTTAAGCATGGACCAACAATGACAGATTATCGCCAAATTTGGCGATATTTCGCCAAAACTCGCCAAGGTCGAGGACAGACGGCGAGATTTTGGGCATGTACCAAACAATGACTGACTACAATTGTATTATATTGAAGATGTCCATAGACATTAAAGTACTGAAATTCTTTTTGGTGGTCCTGTAAAGAAACTCCAGTAGATTGGAACCAAAAATCGAGATGCACAACTAGATGATACAACAATCTTACATATGAAATTTCATAATAGTTTTTCAGATTTGAGAGTTAAATATGCACACACGTACATCAAAAGTCGCCAAGCTTGGCGACTTTTGGCATAGTTCTTGAGGGAGGCACGTGACCGTGGTCGGACCATTACCTAACTTATGTGGTAGGACGGTATTGTGCTTGAAATGGATGAATGCCCCTAAAATAGCCATTGACCGTAATGTATTGGAAATCTTTTAAGTGTTCCTGTAGCAGAACTGTAAATGATAAAGACACTTTTTTTAATGGAGAAATTCATTTTCTAACTCTTTACAGCATATATCACTCCTGCGTCGTTTGAAATAGCCCAAAACCTCTAAAAAACGCTTTGATGAATGTCGGCCCATAGAGCGTAATGTATTTCGAATCTTTTAGGCCATTCTGTAGATAAACTATCCAGTCGAATGGAACCGAAACGGGAGGTGCACAAATAGATGTTACAACAATCCAAAATATGAAGTTTCGACATTCTACGCCTAATAGTTTTTGAGATATGCGAGTTTAATGAATTTCGGCCCATTGAGCGTAATGTATTTCGAATGTTTTGGGCGGTCCTGTAGATAAACTATCCAGTCGAATGGAACCAATAGGGGAGGTGCACAACTAGATGTTACAACTATCCAAAATATGAAGTTTCGACATTCTACGCCTAATAGTTTTTGCGTTAGGCGAGTTTAATGAATTTCGGCCCATAGAGCGTAATGTATTTCGAATCTTTTGGGCGGTCCTGTACATAAACTATACACTCGATTGCGACCAAAAGGGGAGGTGCACAACTAGATCATAGAACAATCCTAAATATCAAATCTCAACATTCTACGACCAATAGTTTTTGAGATATGCGAGTTACATACATACGTACGTACGTACGTACAGACGGCATGGAAAAACTGACCACAATAGACTCGCCGCTGGTCAAAATGTGTTGCAGACATGTTAATATGATCGTGCATGCTAGCCTACGATGAGATGCATCGAAAAAATTCTTAAAATTAAATTTAGAGATAGTCAAAATCGGTTTTTTTGTCGAAATTTGGCCCCCAAAATTTTTCGGGATCACATTACTTCCTTATACTACGTACAAGGAAGTAAAAAGATGATAGGGGACTATACATGATTTTGAATATAAACTTTTATTGCTCGAGTGGAAAAAAAAAAAAAATTCTTTCGTAATTTTTGTACGACTAATGATATGCAATTATTTGAGGTTTTTTTTTTTTTTCCCTTCGAGGGCCATGGGACACTTTTTACGGTGTAAGTCTCAAATTTTGTAAGTCACCTCATGAGTGCATGAAACAAATTTTACTAATTGTGGGAATTGTTTCGAAAGGGGGGGTCATATACAAATTTAAAAGGTGTAACTTTTTGAAAATTAACGGGAGCAATTCTGTCTTAACGAAGTCTCATTTCCGGCCATATTTTGAGCATTTTTTTTCAATTTGCACTGCCCACTTATTTCCAATAGATAAAGAATTACAGCCTGTTACCACCTTTTTGGGATACCCTGTATACGAGATAACAAAATTTCGCCTATTGTGAAGTACGGGATACGCGTTGTACACGAGTAAATACGTAATTGTGCAACCTGTCATGGAGCGGAAGTCGAAACGAAGAATAGTTCAAGAATTGAAATCAAATTTATTCTTCGTGAATCAAGAGAGCCAAAAATTTCAGAGTTGAGTTCCCACAGCGAGGACAACACGCGTTAAAGAGTTAACCCTTTGAGGACGCTACTTCGGCATTAAACTCTTTCTCGGCCATAGACTCTTTTATAATCTGCACACAAATGATTACGAGGTAAATAAGGAGTGAACGGCTGTTAAATATTACGGAACAGGGTTAGCAAGAATTCAAACAAAATGTTTTCTATTATTAGTGCTATATCACACTTTTTAGGAAGAAAATATACTATTGGCGGAAATTGGTCACCAGACGAATATGTAAGTTATGAATGTAAATGATCACTGACAAACTTTACATCAAAATATCATTTTATTTATCCATGAGTACAAAACATTCTTTCCGAATTCTCAAGTCCATAAAATACTAGTTTTGGTGCGCACATCATATACAGAAGACAGCGTCCGAATATTAGGGAGTTTCTGCATAGCGGTTTCACTCACCGTAACGCAAACGTTAAACATCATAGGACAATAATGCGCATGCGCCCGTATAAAGTTTACGGTATCTGAACTACTAACAAAAAGAGAGTTTTTGCATAACGTTTTTGCTCCCTAAGCATTTATCAGATTATATTCTTCTTTTCTTTCAGTATTGCCATCTAGTGCCAAAAAAAAATTTATTTTTTATGCGGTTTTTTTCCCCCTTGAAAATTTCGACCATAACTGCATCGCATTACTTTTAGAAATTATCGTATAAAATGTTAAGCAACATGAATTTATAGAATTAATGAAATCCTCAGAAAATAGTTACAAACAAATTAAAGCAAAATTTTTTATTTTAAACAAATGAAAAATTAAAATACAAATTTCTTTTTTGTTTATTTTTGCACGTATTTTTTTATTTTTGAAATTTTTGGGTATGTGCACAGTTTAGGTAAATACGGTTGAATTTTTCACGAAATTAGTTTTTAAAATAATTAAAATCCCCGTAAACTATTTTTTTTAATGCAGTACGAACCACTAACATGTTTGAGCAGTAATTAGAACTAGAACCTACAAAATATTTATAAATAAGTTAAACCCACTGCGAACACTACTTCACAAACCTGGATTTTTAATTCGTCTATAATTATTTTTAGTTTTTGTGTCTAGTGGTTCTTACTGCATAAAAATAAAAAATAATTATTGTATGAGTATTTAAATTTTTTTAAACTAATTTCATTAAAAATTTAACAGTATTTTCCTAAAGACAATCAAATAATCAGAAGAAAAAGCATATGTCTAAATTAATTTTTTGCTTTTAATTAAAAATTTTGCTTTAATTTGTTTATAACTATTTTCTGGGGATTTCATTATTCTATAAATTCATTTTGTTTAAAATTTTCCTAAACCAATGCAAAACGAAAAAAAAAAAAAAAAATCCCCTGAAAAACAATTTATTTTCCCGACACTAGATAGTGATACCAAATGAACGATGCAAGAATTTAAAGATCGACGAATCCTAAAATTTCGAGCTAAAAACTCCTATAACACTAATAAGTTAACTTTTATAGTAAATGTCGTCCTTTTGTCGGCTATATTTATTCATATTTTATTAAGAATGTTAAATCACACTTGTCTGGCGGCCAACTTATTCGAGTAGCATATAGCGCTAGCGGCATCCGCTAACCTTGGAGAAATAGCTGGTTACGTTAACGTTACGCTACGGCCCGGTAGACGTGAGCGTGCGCAGTAAGATCGAAAACCAGTTTAAGTGATAGCGGTACCGTTAGCGGAGGAAAATACGCTATGCAAAAACTCTCCATTGTTGGAGGAAAATCAGTACTTCCTCTAGCGTTCCATTTCACCCTCTGACTTTCCTCGTCCGTAAAATCCTTCGCTGAATTGCTTAACACAAAGATAGGAGCCTCTTCGAAGGTTCCTCTTTATTCCTTCTCTTGAGATGTCTAGACTTCAATCTTTCCTTCTTTTGGGGTACCAGCAGGTAGACCTCGACTCCCACTAAACATTTTTTTTCTTTTACGGAATATTTCCCCATTTTTGTAATTTTGAAAGTTTTATTTAAATTAGAGTCATTTTGCCAAACCATACTGCTTGGTTGTATGCATACGAATCTCTGATTATGTGCTATGGTCCGACTCCGACTTCTTGATTGTTAATTTGTCAGACTTCCATCAGGGGTAACGTTTAAAATACCATTTCTTATTTCAACAAGAATTCAATAACTGCGTTATAACTTGAAAAAATGCAGAATTTTGACAAATATTGTGCATTTCGTAAACTTTACGAAATGAAACGTAAAAATCCAAAAGTAAAGCAGAACTTCAGTTACCTAACAAATGTCGATACTGTACGTTTGCGTGTGTTCATGACGTTTTATATGTTGAATACTGGTAAACTTTTGACATATGCATACCTTTTATGCCGGCGTATGAAATGTTCTGGGGTATAACACGCACTAGTAAATTTAGATACGTCTTAACCATTTTCAAGCAATTACTGCTAACTTTTCATAAGAGCTTTTTATATTCGGTATACAACGCGAAAAGAAAGTAATACAAAAAGAAAGTACAAAAGAAAATACAAAAAGAAAGTAATTTTGGGAAGTTGAAAGGGCGTGTTTATACACCGGGATAAACGATACACGAGATTATTTCCTTAGTGTGGCTACGGGCATGCTCTTTTAAATCCGACATCTGTAAAAATGCTTTTCGACACACTTTACATGCGTATGTTTTTTCTTTAGTATGGATAAGAGAATGCGATTTTAAAGTTGAGATCTGTGCAAATGCTTTATGACACACTTCACATGTATAGGGTTTCTCCCCAATATGGCGACGAGCATGTCTCTTTAAATTTGACATTTCTTTAAATGATTTTTGACATATCTCACATAAAAATACTTTTCCACTTGTGTGCAGAAGTGTATGCCTTCTCAAACTTGCTGGGTGCGAAAATGCTTTCCGACACACTTCACACACAAACGGTTTCTCTTCTGTGTGCACACGACCATGCATTCTTAAGTCTTTCATCTGCGAAAATGCTTTCTGGCACACATCACAAACGTACGGTTTTTCCCCAGTGTGGATGCGATCGTGTATTTTTAAAGCTGACATCTGTGAGAACGCTTTATGGCATTTCTCGCACTCAAATGGTTTCTCTTTTGTGTGCACACGACCATGAATTTTGAGTTCTGAAATGGCCGAAAATGCTTTTTGACACACTTCACAAATGCACGGATTTTCCCCTGTGTGTATACGAACGTGTGTTCTTAACCTTGACATCTTTGAAAATGTTTTAGGGCACTCTTCGCACACAAACGGTTTCTCCTTTATGTGCACATAAGCATGAATTTTTAAGTCTGACATCCGCAAAAATGATTTTTGACACACTTCACAAGCGTACGGTTTTTCGCCACTGTGGTTACGAGCATGTTTTTTCAAACTTGTTGCCGTTGGAAATGCCTTCCGACATACCTCGCACTTGAAAGGTTTTTCACTGGCGTGGGTATAAGCATGCTTATTTAAATTTGATAACTCTGAAAATGCTTTTTGACACACTTCACAAACGTATGGCTTTTCCCCAGTATGCACAAGACCGTGTCTTTTTAAATGGGATATCCGATAAAATGCCTTTTGACATATCTCGCACACAAATGGTTTTTCGTTTGTGTGGATAACAGCATGTCTTTTTAAATTTGACATAACAGAAAATGCTCTCTGACATATCTCGCACGAAAATGGTTTTTCTCTTGTGTGCACAAAGGCATGACTTTTCAGTTTTGGCGCGCTTGAAAATGCTTTTTGACATACCTCGCACACAAATGGTTTTTCACTTGTGTGGACACGAGCATGCTTTTTAAATGTTGATTTAACAGAAAATCCTTTCTGACATATCTCGCACACATATGGTTTTTCACCTGTGTGCACAAAAGCATGATATTTTAGTTTTGCTACGCTTGAAAATGCTTTTTGGCATACTTCACACTTGCTCGGTTCTTCCCCCTTGTCCGTAATACGAGGATGCCTTGTCGAATCGGACTTCAAAGACATTTCTTCACACGCAGCTAGTTTTTCTTCAGAATTGTTTACTACAGTTTCATGTGTATGTCTTTCCATATTTCACGTAGTTGAAATTCTTTCGCACGATTACATACGAATTGATGCCCTACTGTGTAATCTCTGCTGATGCCCTGCATTGATGCCTCTGCAATTGATGCCCTGCTGTATATTTATCATTTGTAGGCTTTCTATCAATTTTTGGGAAGATATTTTTTTTCTGCACTATTATTATTTAATTTGAAAGTTTCTCTAAATCTGTTTAATTCTATAAACTTCCCCCAGATATGGAAGATATGCCGATCCTTAGATAATGACTAAAATGTTTAAACCTTGAAATCGAATGATCTTGACAAACAGCAATGTTTTGATTACATTTTTAGTTCTTACTATTCTGAAAGCAGAGTAAACCCAAATCCTGAAATGAGAAAAAAAAAAAAAAAATCTTTTATACACAAACTCGCAAAATATAAAATATCTATAGTAGTCACAATACAGAAAATAATTATGGAAATATTAGACATCGAAAATCTCATTACATCGTATTTTACTTCTACTAGTGTTTTAAACCAATAAAGTACATATGTTAAAAGAAAGTAACACAGTACCATCTCATTATTAAAGTAATTTTAGTTCAACGAATTTTCAACGAAACAAATTATATCTCGTCTTTTAAAATTTTGTATACCAAAAGTTTACTGTGCTACAATTTCTGTTTTCTGCTCATATGAAATTTTACGTGGAGATTTTTAAGTAGTTTCGACTCCAGCAACTTATAAATGCTGTCTATTTTTAATTTTGTCTAATGTAATCTTTAAATTAGATAATCTCACTCCAGTTGTTTCATTTTATTTAAATCATCTTCTACTTATATATTACACTGCAGTACAAAAATGAACCATATTTTTACTCTGTGAATGGCAACAACTAGATGTAAACATGAGCGGGTACTTTTCGGTTTAGATAAACACCACTCATCGCTAACTCCGCCAAATATTTGCACCTGCAGGATTAAAAATCAGGGTTGGAGAAAACCCATTTTTTTTTTTTACCCAGTTTTTTTAAAATCCTTTTATAATTACATGTATACATATTTATAAATAAAATTATTCATAAAATTTTCAAATAACAATTAATTTCCCTTCTGAAATGAATTAAAAAAGTCAAATAAACAATTGCTGCTATAATTATGTGTGACATTGAAATCATTAAATTTTAATATTTTATTTAGAGGTACTATTTTTTAAAATTTAGTATATAATATAATACGACAGTAATTATTTACTGCATTTTAAATGGAATATTGGTCTTAGATTCACATCATTAAAAATGGTGTTAAGTTGTTCAAAATGATATGCAAGGTGTCTATAATTAAACATTACCGTATGAACAGTGCTCTGTAGCTAAAACGGGCGAACAGATTGTAACCAAAATTGGTATATTGTCTATACATATGTGCTCAAGGGATTTCGAAAAAAAAAAAAAAGTTTAAAAAATGGCCATTAGGTTGCGTTTGGCATGAAAAACGGCAAATTTAATGATGGAAATAGCTAATTCGAAATATACAAACAATTTTATCGATTTATGTATTTCCATATTTGATTGAATTGAAATTCTTTCCCACGACTCTACACTAATTGATGTCCTGCTGTATAAATAAATTTATCATTTGTAGGCTTTCTATCAATTTTGGGAAGATATTTTTTTTCCTGCACTATTATTATTTAATTTGAAAATTTAATGCGTTCTTTTCTCCACCTAAATGAACTATTATGAGTTTCTAAATAGCATCTAAATTTCAAAAGGTGAAGGTTGACAGTGCGGTTTTCCCCCGTATGCTCGGGGTACAATGAAACAGGTAATAACACTTCACAAACACTCAAATAACATGAGTGAAAATTCAAATTTCAGCATATATGTTTTATGTACATTTATAATAACCATAATGGACAAAAATATGAAATTTAAATGGAAGAAAAACAAATTTATTAAACTGTAATAGCTTGAGATGAAAACATAATACTTTTATTATTAGTTAGTCTGTAGTCTCATTTTATATTAAATTTACTTAAATCAAATTAAAAAATTAGCATTTCTATTTCACATTTGTACTATATGAAGGAACAGAAAGTGGTATTGTTTTTAAAATAAAATTTGCGTTTTTTTCAAAAATGTATGCCTCCCAAGAACGCACAAATTTGAAACCTGGAAGCAGTCGTTTTACGTACAGAATTTCTGATTTCAGTTTATTATACGACCAACAGAGTACATTTCTTTACGTTTTTGATTAAAACATAATCATTTAGGAAGACAATCTGGATTGTCTCCATCTTCAGAGTCTGAAGAAAATGGAGAACGATTTAAAAAGAATTCACTGTTAACTTTATGTGCTTTATGGAGATCTCAATCTAAATACTTAATAGTAACATCTTTAATTTAAGTGAATACATTCACTCGGGATGCAATGAAACGTGTTACATTCAATGAAACATATTTCATTGTACCCCAAATTGAGGCTACAAACTAATTTTTACTAATCTTAATATTTATTTTTTAAATTCTGTCTTTGAAAGTTTGAAGACCACACCATAGTGATCACAATATTTGAAAAATAAGTAATTATACATACGAAAACATAGAGGTAAAACAAAATTGCTTTTAGTAACGAAATTCATTCTCAATGGTGAAAATCCAATAATTCTCTAATATCTCTTGTTGTAAAAATGCGATTGTCTCCTACGCATGAAGTCTCACGCGAAGTGATCGGAAAAAAAAAAAAAAACACGATGCAATAAACGGAATACCATGTGTAAAAAACCCCTTAAAAAAGACGGGAATTCTGTATGATGATGTAAGATGACGTAATATGGCGGAATGATGTCTTATCCAGGTCACTTACTAACGAGGTTTGTCTGTGTACGTAGTATAATTTAGGATGAATCAGTTTTGAAGCGTTTTAAGTACGTCATTAAGAGCTTTGGCACTAACCTATTGACCCTCTGAAGCGCAACCATTTCCCAATGTCGGAAAAGTGCAGCCGTTGCCATCGCACGATTTAACTACCAGCAAGATGGCGGTCGATAGAATCGCCCAGTGAGTGCCACAGAACTAAAGAACATTTTTGACACAGCCATCTTGCTGGTAGTTAAATCGTATGATGGGAACGGCTTTTTTCGACATTGGGCAGTCTATGCAGATGGCCTCAAGTATTTAATTGAAATCAAATTTATTCTTCGTGAATCAAGACAGACAAAATGCCAGAGTTGAGTCCCCACAGCGAGGACACCGCGCGTTAAAGGGTTAGCTAAATCGGCGTAATACTCTTTCTAGGCCATACACTCATTTTATAACCAGCACGCAAATAAATGATTACGAGGTAAATAAAGAGTGAACGGCTGTTTAATATTACGAAACAGGGTCAGCAAAACACAAACAAAAAGCTTTCTATTATTACTATATCACACGTTTTCAGGAAGAAAATACACTATTGGCGCAAATTTCCACGGACGAATATGTAAAGTCTGAATGTAAATGATCACTGAGGAACTTTACATCAAAATATCATTTTATTTATCCATGGCTACAAAACATTCTTTCCGAATGCTTAAGTCCGTTAAATAATTGGCGCTCACATTATAAACAAAAGACAATATTATTACTTTTCTACTCTGTTTATATGTAGATGTTCTTTAGGGCCATTGTAAAGACTTTTTTTAAGGGGGAGGGGAAGATAAAACTGTTTAATAGGGATATAACGAATACCATATTTTGCCGAATAACAGATATTCGGTTAAAATTTTAACTGAATGTTCTGCCAAATACCGAATTTTTTGGTTAAAATTTATTAAACTAATTAAACCTTTATTACAATGATTAATTTAACTAGTGTGTTTTAAAACAATGTTTCATAAGGGTGCGTAAATTCTGAAATTCAAATTAAAATACTGAAATTCAATTTTTTTTTTTTTTTTTAAGAAAACATTTTTTACGTGTAATACAACATTTTAAAAGTTGCTCTAAACAGAACTGAATATGTTTTTTTTCCCCTTCTTTTTCAGTACCTCTCACTTTGAATCTTTATAACACATACTTTCCAGTAAATTATTAGGCGAATCGGAAATTAATGTCGTTTTCTCGCATGCCCATATTCCGCCCTGACAAAAGTAGTCCAATTAAGCCAATAATACGAAATTTGGCATGCGAGTTTTTAAACATATGTGTTAGATTAGTCAACATTTTCCAAAATTCGAGACCTATGGGGTAGGAGTAAAACAATATTTTTAAAACATCCCACATAATCTCGAACAAAAGAAGCTATATCTATAAAATTCTAGCTGTAAAATACAATACTCACGAACAGCATTGTAGTTAAGAAAAGTCTTCGAGGGGTGGGGGTGCGTAGGGTTGGATATGAAATTAGTTCTGGGTAAATAAACAATTTCTGCATGAAATAAAGCTTATGCTAATTAATAGGTTTTTTTGGGGGGGAGGGCAGAATATACTGCGATACTTCAATAACAAAATGATATGTTCATAATGACCTGACGTAGAATGCTTGCACACACATAAACTTTTTTCCCTGTATGAATAAATGCATGTCTTTACATCTGTTTTTAAATTCGCAATCTGTAAAAATGCTCTTCGGCATTTCTTTCACAAAAATTATTTTTCACTTTTGTGAAAACTAGCACACAATTTTGAATTTGACATCAGTGAAAACTCTTTAACGTATACTTGCACACAAATGGTTTTTCACTTGTGCGCAGACGAGCATGATTGTTAAGACTTGACATGCTTGAAAGTTCTTTATCACGTTTGTAAATGTTTTCACAGCAGCTATGTTTATGAACTTTTAAATTTTTACATCTATGCAAATGTTTTTTTCGTACGCTTCACATATATTTTTGCCCAGTGTAGATACGAGCATGCATATATAAATTTCATCTGTATGAAAATGCTTTTGGCCACAATTCGCTCACAACTGGTATTTTGTTTGTCTATACAAGCATCATTTTTTAATTTGAAAATTCTGAAAATATGCTTTGACATACCTCGTACACAAACGGTTTTTCACTGGTTGCACAAGAGCACGTTTTTTATTACTTCACGTTTGCGAAAATGACACAATTCAAACAGGTATGGTTTTTTGCCAGAGTGGATATGAGCGTGTTCTTACTATTGCTGAATTCTTTTTCACACACAGAGGGTTTTTCCTTTAAGAGCACGAGTTAGAATGTTTCTTTCTCATATCTGTGCCAATGCTTTTTGGCATACTTCACATAAATACAGTTTTCCCTTTAGTGTGGTAACAGAATTGCGATTTTAAACGTGACATCTATAAAAATGCTTTTAGACATACCTCGCACACAAATGGTTAGTCACTTGTGTGCACACGAGCATGTTTTTTAAGACTTGATTTCTGTGAAAATGCTTTTAAACACACTTCACATACAAATGGTTTTTCGCCAGTGTGGATGCGAGCATGTGTTTTTAAATTTGACATCTGTGAAAATGTTTTTTGACATACCTCGCACACAAATGGTTTCTCACTTGTGTGCACACGAGCATGAACTTTTAATTCTGGAATCTGTCTAAATGCTTTTTGACAAATTTCACATACATGTGGTTTTTCTCCAATGGGGATACGAGCATGTGTTCGTAAACTTCCTTTCAGTGAAAATGTTTTACGGCATTTATCACACGCAAATGGTCTTTCACGTGTGTGGGTACGAGCATGAATTTTCAAATTCGATATTTGTGAAAATACTTTTTGACATGCCTCGTCACAAATGGTTTTTCATTTGTGTGCACAAGAACATGATTTTTTTAATTTGACATGTGTGAAAATTCTTTTTTGCACACATAACATGCATATGGTTTTTCACCACTGTGCATACGAGCATGTCTTTTTAAGCTTGACATCTGTGAAAATGCTTTTTGGCATTTCTCGCATGCAAATGGTTTTTCGCGTGTGTGGATACGAACATGCAAATTTAAGTTCGTCTTGCACGAAAATGCTTTTCGGCATACTTCACACACAAATGGTTTATCCTTTGAGTGCACACGAACATGAGTTTTTAATTCTGACATGAGTGAAAAAGCTTTTGGACACAATTCACATTTATATGTTTTTTTTTATCCTTGTGATTAATATGAGCATGCGTTATCGAAATGGATGTAGAGAACATTTCTTCAGCAGGGTTTACAATAGTTTAACATGCATGCGTTCCCAAACTTTGAAGTTTTACAAATGCTTTTCGATATTGCATAACACAGGACTGAATCTCTCCTCCTTTATAGATATATTTATCTTTTGCAGGCTTTCTATCTATTAGCGAAAGATTTTTCTTTCTTATTTTTTGTAGCTGTATTATTATTAAACTTCAAATTTTAATACACTAAAGCTATTTAAGGATATAATTTTCTTCAGATTTATATGATTTGCCAATCTTTAGGCAATGACTGAAGTGCCTAAATCTTGTAACTGAGTGGGTACGACATACAGTGTTTTTGATTACATTCTTATTTGTTAGTATTCTGAAAGAAGATTAAACCTAAATCCTGAAATGAGAAGAAAAAGAAATTTTATGCACAAACTCAAAATATAAATTATGTAAGAGTCAGATGAACAGAAAAATATTACGGAATATCACAATAGTAAGTCTTGTTACATCGTATTTCACTTTTACGAATATTTCAGAGTAACGATTAAAATACATCTGTCAAAAGAAAAATCCTATAGAGCAGTCTCACTTATAAAGAAACTAGCGCCCCCCCCCCCTGGATTCACATGGGTGTACTTTAGAAGAAAATAAAAAGTGGTGAAAAAATGCGAAGTTACTGTTTTTGATTATAGAATTTCTTTATAAACAATTTTTGCAGCTGACTTTTTTTTACACAATACGAACAAATTTTGTTTGGAAATGACGCTCGAAAGGGCTACTAATATGCTGTCCATGGGAAAAGCACTCAACACTCAGGTCTAAGCCCGCTAATTTATTTTGAAATGTAGAATCATTTTGCCCTTTGGTTGTGGGTAAAATGATCCTTTGGACAATTTTACAAAATTCTTCTTTATAACTCAAAGTGCTTTAAAATACTACTACAATATGTATCCCGATGAAAAATATAGTGTAAAATTTGATAGCAAAGGTGATCAATCAATCTTGTAAATTTCAAAGAGATAATCCAAGCTAACCGAAATCAGAGAAATTACGAAATAATTTTGCATGTGACGTAATTTTTGAGTCAGAAATTAATTTGAATTGATATTTAAAATTTTTTATTGAACTCTTGAAAATAAGTCCTTCACTCTAATATTATTTCGCTCGTTGCATAATTTTTTCGTGAAAGCGTGTTAACCTAATCGGGTTTTTAAATTCGTGATTTTTAAACTTGTGACATCAAAATAACGTCAGTCTCACTTGCAATATCTAAAACATTAATTCACGTTGTTCATTGATCTACTTTTATCAGATATGAAACCAATTATTACAGTTATTTCGCGTGCTTTAAGCTGCAAACATTATTGCGAAGGCATAAATAATGCTTTTTCTTCGATACATATGTATATTAATGTCGTACTGTGATGTTACAAGTATATAAACTTGGCTCTTCGAGCCTCATCAGGGGGAGACCCCCTGAACCCCCCTAATTTTTTAGTTTCATTATTGCCATATTAAAACGATATTAATTGACTATGTCATTTTATCTCTCACCCCTTTTTCTTTTATTCTTCCTTTTTAAATTTTTCATTTCTGAAAACTTTTTCTGACATACATCGCTAACGGATGGATCCCCTTCAGTATGGATATATGCATCTTCCGCTGGCTTTATATCCATAAGTGAAAGATTTTCTGGCTTCTCTATTTTGAAATTTGAAAGCACTCAAAGAAAAGCCGTTTTATGCTGTAATTTTCTTCAGACTTAGAAGATATGTCGATCTTGTGATAACGAAAGGGCTTAAATCTTGAAACTGAATGGGCATGGCATACAGGAATCTTTTGATTATATCGCAAATTTTACTGTTCTGTAAAAGCCAAATCCTGAAATGAGAAGCACAAAAAAATAATTTGTACACGAACTCAAAATATAATTTCTCTATATCATACGTAGGTTGCCTTTTATATTTTCACAAACGGCCAATAGGAGGCGCTACAGAAACTTGTCTTCAGGATATTCGTAAAATTCACATTTTTTAAAATCTTTTGTAATCAGTGGCATTTTAGAAATTGCTTAACGTATTTCGTTCACACGAGTGTTCTAAAGAAACCAGTGAATGAAAAAAAAATGGAAATAACTTGTGAAGATTTTGGTTGGATGATTTTTTATGATTTTAAGAAAGGCCTCAGTCGAGAAGACTGCTTAGTATCACTTCGTGAAACTCTTGGCAATGAAGCGCCATCAGAAAAGACAGTTTACAATTGGTTTGCAGAATTTCACAGTGGTCGTGCGTCCGTCAGTGATGAATCTCGTGAAGGACGACCAAAATGGGTAATGATTCCAGATAACATTGATGCAATGCGCAAGGTGATCGAAGAAGATCGGCATGTCACATATCGTGAGATAGAAGCATCCCATGGCATATCACAGACTGCAATACATTCGATTTTGCACGCACATTTAGTTGTTAAAAAGATCTGTTCCAGATGGATTAGGCACAATTTGACAGAAGTTCAGAAAGAGGTTCGTGCAAACTGGCGTAAGGAAATGCTTAAAAAAATTCAAATTGGGAGCTGTAAAATCCGTATATCCCATCGTTACAAGTGACGAA
The DNA here is from genome assembly GCA_038373885.1 of Cheiracanthium punctorium. Taxonomy (NCBI): domain Eukaryota; kingdom Metazoa; phylum Arthropoda; class Arachnida; order Araneae; family Cheiracanthiidae; genus Cheiracanthium; species Cheiracanthium punctorium. The sequence continues at coordinate 161,201 of JAWZYV010011706.1, read as the reverse complement.
AGTTGGATATATACCTATGAGCAAGAAACTAAACAACAATACACTGTTTGGGTGTTTCCAGATGAACCGAATCCTATAAAAGTTGTTTGTTCATCAAGCACTTTCAAGAAAATGCTTGCTTGTTTCTTCGGCTTTACAGGACATATCGCAAGTTATCGCAGTTCACCTAGTTTCAGTGTTACTTCCTTTCTCTTACAATTTTTCATGTATTTTACACGCCTTCCCCCTATCAACCAATTCAGGAACAATATTTATATTAGCACTTTCAGCTGCGGGCTATTTTGACCGCACATCTCCCTGTGGACTGAAGGTTTTTAAGTTCTCTTCATGAATTTTTTAAAAAATAGTAAGATATAATTTAATAATTTTTTGAAAAATACAAACATGAAACGTTACAGACTTATCCAAATGTTGCACACAGACTTAAAATTAGGTTTTATTTGTACATAAACAATATTTAGTAAAATTTTTTTGGCTATCAAATGCTCAAAAAATTAACTCTAATTCTAGATAGTCTCATACACTTAATTTTATTTGGTGCTACCAACTATATATACTAGAGATGAGACCGGATCAGTCCGAGTTCGGAAGAAATTTCTCCTTTATTGATCATACTCCTCGTAAACAGATTAAAAAAAAAAAAAAAAAGGATTCATGGGAGCAATAAATAAATTATTATTTGATAAACTTGTGAATATAAAGAATTAGAAAGTGCATTAAAAGTTTGGTATTATATTTGTCTTTAATTTGCGCAAACAGCGAAATTTATGATATTTTGTCAATGAAGTAATTGACTTTTATTTATCTATTAGCTGAAGTTTTGGGCTTGGGCTCCAACTTAAATAACATCGTTCGGCCTCGGGCTTTAAAGAATGAGCCCGAACTCATGTCTAATGTATACAGGGTGTCCAGTGCTAACAATGCCCAATGGCTATTTCCTAAACCGTTCGTCAGAGACACATTATACAATTTAAAGCATTTTTAGAATTGAATCAATCTATAATATCAGAAACAATCAAAGTCAATAAATCAATTCCTATAAAAATTACAAAATTGAATTTCTTTATACGGTCCCTCGGTCCTATCAGTTATATAAAGATTTTTTTGTTTTTTAAATACAATTTTATGCACAGCAAAAAAAAATTTTTTTTTTTTTTTAATTCGTCCTTTTACAAGCCAAATTCACCGAGTTACAGCTGTTTAAAGTTGGAGAACTTCTTAGTGATTTTTGACCAACCAAACTGTCCTCTTTGTAATATTGTTAAACAATGAATCGAACCCACCTCCATTGTTGCTTGTCACTTCATGGTGACTCCGAGACGGCGTTGTATTAGAGAGCTACAGAAATTTTAAAAACAATGACTTCGGTCAAGTTTGGTACTTTAAGTCACCTGTAGTCTCTGCTTTGTACTTTTATCTTTCTTTTGTATTGCCTTGCCATTAGATATAATAATAATAAAAAACTATGTAAGATTTGATCATAGCGCACCCACGGAGGGGAGCTATGGGGGCTAAAGCCCCCCCCTCGTAATGTGTTTATTATTGTATTTCATTTCTATGTATTTTAGTGTTTCTTTCCTGTGTCCTTCATGTTTTTCTTTGTTCTTTTGAAGTCTTAATCCCCAGTGGGAGTTCTGTAACTTAATGTAAATTTTTGGATTCAAATAAAGTTCGTGGGCTCGGCGCCGGGGATATGCCCTTGGTCCGGGGTGGCCATCCAGGTTTTCCCCGGGGGGGGGGGGTATTGGTTGGCGTAAACCGACTTCGGCGGTCGCTCCCCCCCTGTGGGTGCTTCCCCCCCCCTCGTAAAGGGTTAGAAGTAAAAAGCTTTTAAAAATGGAAAATATTTTATTTTTAAAAATCGCCTTCAAATTATTTCTAAAATATAAAAAAAACCACTTATTTTTTAAAAAATAAATACTTACAGCTAGTAACGAAACATAGTTGTACTCAGTTACAACCTCAATCAAAGAGATAATTATTTATATTTATAAAACTATAACGAGTTACGTTGATAGCGGGCTCGCGTTCTATGCACCAGTGGTACAGAATATTTTGACGTTATAAGAGAATTGTAAGTATAATCGAGATCGATATAATCAGGTTCAGCAGTACTTTTAGCCCCCCCCCCTAAAATCCTGGGTGCGCCACTGGATTTGATATATCCTTAGAACTAATGGCACTTGGTTGGTAATTTTCTTCCCTCTTTATGTGCAGAAATGATTATTTAAAGAAATTTAAAACATAGGCGCTCATCCCATTAAACATAGATCTAGAATAGGAACTAAACAGGAAATAGGCTTATGATCCAAACTTTCAGTTGAATTTCATAAATTCCTCCTTTTTTTAAAAAAAAAATTTTGTTTTCTACTGCATCAAAGAAGGAGCTGTCAAAAACTATTTCTATTTTTTCCATGAATATTAGACCGCCCAAAACACATTTACAAATTCCTACAGCGAGGGTTAAAAACAACCATTTTTAAAAGCATTACATTTTGTTCGCTTACCTAGTAGATCGTCTCGAGTCAGATTCATGACAATCTCTCTTCTCTCTAATAAATATCAGCGATTAAATTTGGGATGATTTTTGTTCTAGCAATATAACCTTCGACAAGTAGGGTAAAAATGCCCTGACAGACAGACAGACAAGGAAACCAGTTCTGAGCTTTGTTCAAGGTTTCAAGTCTAACTTATCGGAAAGTTAGTTTACAATCGATTGCAGGGGTCTGTCCAGACTTTTCAGACAGGGTCCTGTTTTAGTGAAAAATTTACTCATTAGTTTGTGAATCTGAAATCAGAGTTCGATCAGTTTTTTCCAGCCAAGGTCCTGCTTTCGTGAATTTGTGAAAAATATAGAATTTTATAAATTTAAATTTAGTTTTAAATTAAAATTCCATTTTAAGACATTTTATAGAAGGTCCTTAAAAAAAAGTCCCATATATGTATAAACAAACACATACAAAATAAACACATCAAATTTATTCACTGTGTGTACTGATTTATGTAAATACTATATATAGAGTAAAACTTCGATTATCCGACGTAACTGGAACCGAACCAACATCGAATAATCGAAATTTACAGATAATAGATTTTTTTTCAAGAATCATCTAGTTTAACAAGAAGGACAATTCCATCGTAAGATGTGTGATATTTGTACACCTTTTTTTCTGCTCTTTTCTTTTTAAAGTTCTTTTTCCTTAGCTCAGAGTTAAAAATTAAATATCAGTTAATATAATATTTTACATTTTTTACAAAACAATTTCATGCTTAAAATTCTTATTTTAAACATTTTATAATTAATTATAATTTCGTTCGAAGATATGTTTACTAATTATTAATTTTATAAAACTTGTAATGTGAGTGATAATCAAAATCTATTATCTAATTGAACAATTAGATTTGTGAAGGGGCCATTTACCAATGAAAGAATTTTGTGAATGGTCCATTTTCAAAATGAAAAATATTGTGAAAGGTCCGTTTTTAAGATAAAATATTTTGTGAAGGGTCCATTAACAGACCCCTGGATTGCAAAATTTGCACCGAACAGAAAAGAAAATAAAGTAAAATACTAAAAATGTTGCTAATCACAAAACAGAAAGATTCAACTAATACGAAGAAAGTCATTAAAGTTCACAACAAATCCCTCTAAATTGGCAACAGTGGAGAAGTGTTAATCTTTTCTTAGTCAGATGTGCATTACTGTGAAGTGATGACATGAAAATAATCGATTTCTAACAAACTTTACAAGAAAATATCATTTTATTTATCCATTAATACAGATGCCTTTTCAATAACTGAACAATTTTTGATTCATATACATACAAAAGGTACTGATCACTTAAGAGCATTATTATATTATTGGAGAAATGAGTAATACTAAATTGTTGAACTGAATATTACGTGAGGCCTTGGAGTAAATTTACAAGCAGGCCTGATTTATTATCACTAATGTTGATAATGATATTTTACTAATTAGGTATACATGGGAGGTGATTGGGGCCAGCGCCGTAAGGCGAAAAGAAATTATCTAATTGAAATTGTGAGATAAATAAAATTTCGCATAATAACACACATAAAAAGGTACTTATCAAACTGGACGATCGTTTCGTCCGAAGATATGTCTAGCCTTCTTCAGCAGTTAACACATCGTGTAGCAGCGACACGGGTGTGTTAACTGCTGAAGAAGGCTGAAATTTTTTTCGGCCGCAACAATCGTCCAGTTCGATAAGTACCTTTTTACGTGTGTTATGCATTATACAAAGTTTTATTTATCTCATCTTTTAACACCAGTTTCTTTTTCAGCGTTTTTGTTAACTGAAATTGAATCGGTGAGTGGAGAAACCACTTCAGTCACAAAAATGCGAAAAATCGTTTTCTATGAAAATAAGCTTAGAAAGGCAAAATGCGTATTGAGGGCAAGAACGACGTTAGTATGTTGAGTAGTTTCGTAAATACGGGGCCTTCTTTTTCGAACGATGGGCAACAATCATCAATGGTCGACACACGACAATGAATCAATGGTCGAGAATGATCTATTTTAACACTATTATTGGCCACCTGCCCTGCCCTAGGAGTGGTTTTCTAAAAAATAGTTATTCCAGCTTCAATGGTAGATTTTCATCTCCATAATTTTCTGCAAGCAAAGCACTTCTTTTCTCCTAAATTCATGTTCTTGTCTTTTGTATACCATAAATATGGTTAGACAATAAATGGTGCTTTGATTTGATTTGAATGATTACCTTTTTCCAAGTTTTCAGCTGACTAAAAACCAGTTGAGTGCAGAAACAGCACAAGTCCGAATCAAATTTTAAATTTTCCAGAGCCTGATTGATGTCGAAATAAGGTAATATTTGCATGACAGAAACATAAATGCATTTTATGACAGAGGAAAAAAAAAGTTTCAATATTTGAAAATTTGGAGGAGTTATGAAGTTTATTCTCTCTCCTGAAAAATTTCCTTTTTGTGACTGAGGTGGTATCTGCACTCACCGATTCAATTGTGTTGTCTACAAGTAAAGGTGCTCGAAAAAATGCAAACACATTATTGGTTAAGATCTTATAATAGAAAACTATCTACATACACACACAACTTAAAGATCACTTGGAAGAATTGGGCAATGAGTATAACAAAAACCTATGCATGACGTAAACAAACCTCCAATTATGTATTGTGACCACCACATAATTTTATTGTATATCTATCAAATTAAATTTGTGATGCAAACTCGTTCAATTTAAAACTGAGATATGATACTTCATTAATATTAAAATTTAAAGATTTCTTGAAAAGAGTTTATAAACGTATATTTGATGATAAATTTAGCGATATTTTGCCAAAAGTGGTCAAGATTTTGAGCATGGCACATACAATGATTAACCATAGAATTTATGTATTGGAGTTGTCCATAGACTAATGTATTGGAAGTCCTTTTGAGTGATCTTGTGCATAAACTTCTCAGTCGATTACAATCAAAAAGAGAGATGCAAAACTAGATATTACAGCTGTCACAAGTAATTTTAAGATTCTACGTCTATTCATTTTAGAGTTACATACGAAAATACAGACATCACCACAAAGTTAATCAAAATGGATCCAAAATCAGTCAAAAATAGAACGCACATGCCTAGAAGCGCACATAAATACATGCGTACGTCGAGACGTCAAGCAGAAACTCAGTAAATTTAAGAAATGGCCAAAATCGATTTTTGCATCAGAAGCTTAACAGAATTATTTTTCCCAATTACACTGCTTCTTTTGCTCCATACAAACAAACAAAACCGACACTGAATTAAAATTGTTAAACGATTGTATTGGATTCAATTGTTTAAACATGAGACTTTGTAGATTGATATATCATGTTTTGGAGAGATTAAATATGATTTCAATTGATATTTTTCTTAGCTGCAACAGGGGAAAACAAGGCATAATCAAAAGCAGTTGTTTGTCACTCAGATGACATACATGAAATGTCAGGGATAGGCACCACACTAAAGATAATGCCTTCGTATTACGCTCTGACATTACAGAAATTCAAATTGTTAAAGTGATTGCTTTGGAATCAATTGTTCAAATAAACATGAGGCTTTGTATCTATATCATGTTTTGGAATGATTAAATATGATATCAATTGATATTTTTCTTAGCTACAATAGAGGCGGGGTAAAAGCAGAATCAAAAGCACTCGCTTATCACTCAGATGACATACGTGAAATGTCAGGGATAGGCAACACTGCACTAGAGATAATGCTTTCGGACTGCGCTCTGATGTCACAGAGGTTCGGCTGAAGCACTGTCGGCAATTGCACACGAAGGTATTTACACCAATTGGCGACAGTGGATCATCCGAAATTCTGTGATGTCAGAATGCAGTCTGAAGGCATTATCTCATGAAGGTGTTGTGACGGGCAGCAGAAAGCGATTAAAAAAAAAAATGCAATCTCAATCATCAACGAATTCAAATCATTAATTCTTCGCTGTGCGTACGTTCATGATTTTGCAAAGTTGACTTTCTCGTGAACGCTTCCTGACACACTTCACACACATAGGGCTTTTCTCCAGTGTGGCTGCGAGCATGAATTTTTAAAATTGACTTCCTTGTGAACGCTTTCTGGCACACTTCGCACACGAACGGCTTTTCACCCGTGTGGCTGAGAGCGTGTCTCTTCAGACTCAATTTCAGCGCAAACGCTTTGTGGCACACGTCGCAGACGAACGGATTCTCACCCGTGTGGACACGTATGTGCATTTTCAACACAGACATATTAGCAAAGCCTTTCTGGCACACCTGACACACGAACGGCTTGGGTGCTGCGCACCTGGGCGCGTGATTTCTCAGACTTCCCGGGGACGAGAATGCTTTTTCACACAGTTCGCACACAAATAGTTTTTCCTCCGAGTGAGTGAATGCGTGCCGCACCAAATCACAGTTCGAACTGAATGTTTTTCCGCACAATTCGCACTCGATCCGTTTCTCTTCTCGTGCCAGGCTCGGCTTTGTGTGGCTGAGCGCATGCTGCTTCAAACCTTTGAATGTTGCAAAAGTTCTTTGACACACTTCGCACGTGAATTCTGTTTCTCCTGTGTGTGTGAGCATGTGCTTTTTTAAATAGGAAGCTGAGGTGAATGTTTTCTGGCATACATGGCACGCTGCATTTTTTTCTATGTGGGTATAGGCATGACTTTTCAAAAGCTTGATCGAAGGAAACACTTTCAGGCACAGCCTGCATGAAAATCTCTTCACGCCCACATGCTTATCCGCATGAGTTTTCAAATTAAATGTCGATGAGAATGCCATTTTGCACACTTCGCACACGAACGGTTTCTCATGGGTGATTGCATGTTTTTTGAAGGCTAAGATAGTCAAGAATGCTTCGTTGCATACTTCACACTTGAACGGTTTTTCCTTTGTAGGTTTTTCACCTGCACATGAATGTGTTTCCAAATGTGAGGCCGTCACGAACGCCTTGCCACACACATCACACACGAATGGTTCTCCTCCCGTATAGGAGTATGTATCTTTAACAGAATTTGCCTCCGTATCGTCCGGCTGTTCCACTTCTTTAAAATCACACACGAATGGTTCTCCTCCCGTATAGGAGTATGTATCTTTAACAGAATTTGCATCCATATCGTCTGGCTGTTCCATTTCTTTAAAATCACACACGAATGGTATTCCTCCTCTGTAGGTATATGTATCTTTAGTAAGACTTTCGTCTGTTAGAGGACTTTCTGGCAGCTCCATTTCTTTGAAATCATGCACTAATGGCACTTCTCCTGTATAGGCACATGTATCTTCGGTTGAACTAGCATCCATTAGGAAATTTTCCATAAAATTTGAAATCATAGCATTCTGTATGTACTGTTTTCCAAAGGTGTTATAACTTTTCTTCAGACTCTAGAGATGAGGTGATCTCAGGAAACTTAGCTCAGACTAAATCCTTAAACTGAAGGCAGATAATTGGTTGTTTTGATTGCATCCCTAACTCCCAATGTTTTGGATGAAAAGTAAAGTGGAATTCTGAAATGAGAGAGAGAAAAAAAAGAAAAATTTATACACACCCACTCAAAACATAAAATTTCTCAACTTTATAATAAATTGTAAAGACTTAATAAGGAGCGGACCATCACGCTCATTTTCTACTAATGTGAAAATTTATGCATGATTTTAAAAATGAGGTCCGTGTTTTTCTTACATTAGAAAGCTGTGTATGTGTACTAGGGATAGCCAATGTCAGAATTTAATCCTTTAGTGCATGGTGTCCTCGCTGTGAGGACACAATTATTATATTTTGCATGAAGAATAAATTTGATTTCAATTAAATACTTAAGGAGGTCATCTAGATACTGCCCAATGTCAAAAAAGTGCAGCAGTTGCCATCGTACAATTTAACTACTAGCAAGATGGCAGTCGATCGAATCGATCAGTGTGTGCCCCGGAACTAAATGACATTTCTGACACAGTTGGCTATGCGGCTACCAGCTGTGTCAGAAATATTCTTTAACCCTGTGGTATGCAGTGGGTGATTCGATCAACTGCCATCTTGCTGGTAGTTTAATCATGCAATGGCAATGACTGCACTTTTTCTAAATTGGGAAATTGTTAAGCTTCAAAAGGTTGAAAAGTACCCAAAATCATCATTTTTTGTTTCGGTGTGCGTGTGCATGGGGGTTCTTTGCTCATGTTGCAGCTTTCCCATTTTGAGAGACATATATTCACAGAATACTGAGATTTAAAAACCAAATCTGGGGTCGATGCAGACAAAAACTGAGTCTGTTTTGCGGCCCTTTCACAGAAATACAATCAATTAAAATGACTCCTTCACAGAAATACAATCAATTAAAATGACTCCTTCACAGAAATACAATCAATTAAAATGGCCCCTTTACAAAAATACATTCAATTAAAATGGCCCCCTTACAAAAATACATTCCATTAAAATGGCCCTTTATTGGCACTTTACCCTACATTTTAACATTACAAAGTCGGACCTTACAAATTTAAAATTGCCACCATCCGTTCCTATGTCAATTGCGCCATTACAATATGCTCCAACGAAAACCTTCTCAATAAGGCATTACAATTTATCAAAACTCAATGTAAAAATGCAGGCTACCCAAAATCCTTAGTCAAAAACCTCTTTAAAAATAGAATTTTTAAAAAACTTGAACAAATTAGCAACTATCAAAAAGAGAAACCGAAGTTTACTAAAGCTATACCCTACTGCAGGGGAGAAGCATTAAAAATAACAAATGAAGCCACCAAGAAAAATATCAAAATCCCTATAAAACCTAATCAAGCTATCTTCAAACGAATTCGCAGTGATAAAGACTCTTATAAAATAAACTTTACATTTAATAATTCAAATAAATCTGGATGCTATATAGGAATGACTAAAAGAAAAATTAAAGACAGAAAAAAGTAACACTTCCATGATATTAAATTCAATAAACTCAGCATTGCCCTCTCTAAAATAGCCCAAGAACAACCTATAGAAATTAACTTTAATAAAAGCAAAAAAGCTAGCCAATTATAAAAATATCAATTATGCACTTAACATGGAAGCCCTGCAAATCGTAACTACAGATGGTGCTGTAAACGATATGACACATGCGCAAATCGATCCGGGATAGAGCGAAGCGTTGAGGAAGAGATCAGAGCAGACTGGAGACAGCAAGGACTGAAGAAGGTGGTGGCCGCCACCGAAAGCTGCTACCGTTGGATTTTAGAGTGTATTTTTAACCTTTTAATATTTTAATGCAAGTCCGTCTTTCTATTTTTAATCAAATGTTAAATGTTAATAATGAACCTGAAGGGTTGAAAAATTTTTGCATACTAACCAAAATTCGTGTGGACCCATTAAAACTTAAAAAGCAAGACTCGATTAGAAAACGGTGTAACTTTATAAGAGGCATTTGATTTTGTATTAACAAGGTTTCTACAGATTTCACAGCTTTTGCTTCCTTGACTTTTCCCTGACATCTATCACGCTCTTCCCTGACTTTTTATCATGCATGCTTTGAATTTTGCGTTTCTATTTTTAATATTACATCCTTTAAATAATAACTTTTTATATATTTTGCCCCTTTTTTACAAATAATAATAATAAAATCAATATACACAAAAATATTATTTGACATCACTGGATTCTAACAAAAATCATGTTTGATAATAATTTAGGATAAAATTAAGAATATTTCAATTGAACAAGATATGTTAATACAGGACACATTTTAAAATTATTTATAAGGTTAAATAAGAAAATGAAAATAAAACAATTTCTACAATTAGGTTCAAACAGGAAGTATTTTCTTGATTTTGCCACAAAATTCAAATATTCTTGCATTTCCCTGACCTTTCTTCAATTTCTTCAAATTTCCCTGACTTTTTTCCCAAATCCCTGACCAAAACTCGTTTCCATGACTTTCCAGGTCTGTAGAAACCCTGATTAAGCATTTTCATTGAAGAGAGATTCAACCAAATAGAACTTTATCTCTGACATTTCCCGACGTAGTTGAAAAAGTGTTTATCATTTGGATTTGCTTGTCTGTCCACCCACACTCCATAAGCTGCAAGATTTCGATGTCATCTTTCACTTATGTCATCTGAGTGACAGGTAGGGATTGCAATCTGGAAAACCAGATTCGATAACCTGGCATCATCAGACGTCTACCGGAAGCAGTAAAAAATACTTTATCATATAATAGGATTTCAAAAAATAAAATTATGTACATATAAAGCTCTGATAGATACAGGGTGTCCACATATGACAGGAGACAAAAATAGTATCATTAGCAGCCCCTAAAAAAATTGCTAGTTTAGTAGCCACTTTCTTAATTTTAGTTACCAAAAAAATAGCACGCGTGCCAACTTTCCAAAATCAAAATGCCCGAGATCTTTTATGCATTTATTTTCAGCATAAAATGAATGTATAATCAAAAGAATAGTTTCTTTATTTAAATGCCATGCACGTCCATATTAACTAAAAGTCCATATTAAGTAAAAGGATAGTGCTAAGTTGTACAATGATAAATAAATTCAATCAAAATACATAGGGGATAAACTACTCATACCTAAAAATATAAAAATAACATATGAAATTAGATATTTAAAATTGTTCTAACTGATTTTGAAAATTTGAAGAAAACTGAGGAAAGTTTCAAATTTTTAATAAAATCTTAAGAAGCGTGAGAAAATTAACGGTGTAGTTCGAAAAAATCATGTGATTTTGGTACATAAGTACAAATAAACTTATTATGTCAGGCACTTAAAAAGTTTGAAACTGTCTCTTTACAAGCTGCACTACATACTGAAATAAACAATAAACCTGTACCAGTTTCAAAACTTTTACAAAAAATTAGAAATTTTCACAAAACGTGTCACTCTTCAAAAAATCATGCAGCTCAGATCCATGTTTAAGAATTTTTTCTAGAAATTTCACAAAAGGCACAGCTTTTTCGCTTATTACAGTGTATAAAGCAGCTTGTGAAGAACCATCTGGAATTTTTTTGAGACCATGGTGCTATTAGTTTATTTCAATTTGTGTACCAAGACTAAAAACAGACTTTAAAATTCTGAGACTTAGCACGTCTGTAGTAGCATTTTTGCAAGATTTTGTGGTTAAAAAAATAAATATATATCATTTGGCTTCATTTAAGGAATGAATGAAATGATAAATTAAAAAACTCCAATGCATTAAATAACAGAGCATGTAGTACATTAATTTTTACAGTATGATTAAGAAAGCAGATTAGAATGTCTGATGAATGATACTGCAACTTTGAAAAGAAAATGGAGTTGACAAAAGCCGAAATCTGAATTTCAAATTAGACACCTAGAGTTAGGTTTAAGTAGCCAAAAATTTGTAATATGAAAATGACGTTTGTTATTCAAAAAAGTCACCCAAGTCATCGTATCTTTAAATTAGTAGCAAAAGTCGCCTTTTAGTAGCTGGTAGACACCCTGAAATTAGACCTGAAATAAAATTTAGCGATCAGGAATGGTCAAAAATAAAAGATGTGATGGACAGGCTGTAGAGTCACTATACTGAAGAGAGATGCGTCTTTATTAAATGCTAAGACAAAACAACACTAAAATTAGTTTTAGAGAAGGTGCTTGCCAAAAAACAAAAACCACTTTTAAATGCGGAATTATCGGAGGCACTGCAAAATATATGACAACTGTAACCATTTACTGTGCAAAAAATATATAAATATATATGAATAGATATCAAACAAATCTCAGATAGCTATTCAAAATGATGACCTTAATGAAAACGTAGATGATACGAAAGGTAGAAAACAACTTTGACTAATCATCACTGGAAAATGATACAATATTACAGGAATAATTATGAATGCAAATCTAGGAAGAAACAAAAACGTATTCCACAAATAAGAAAAAGAGTTTGAGAAAGTACTAAAAAAGAAAATGTCTAGATATTAAATTTTTTCTTAATTCAAGGATTTTGTCTTAAATTCAAGGCTGATTTTTGACAACGAAACTGAGAAGTGTAGAAGTTGAAAGGGCCTTTTCAGCTCAATGTAAGTTTATTGAAAAATACTCGATATTGTGTGATGCACAAAATGTATGTATATTGACTGTCATCATAATTATAAGACAGTCTAGAGTGATGGAATTACATAATCATTATGTTCTTAGTTGATTTAAATTTAGATAGAACAAATTGTATAAGCAACTTATATAATGTCATGTAAGTTACAAGATAATTCCAATTGATGATATTTTTGAACTCCAGTTAGAGTGAAACTGAATTGGAACTATTATTACTAACATAAAGACTGAAATTTAACAAGCTACTCTAGATATTAGATTTCCATAGTTGATTTTATTCACAATTATTGCTTAATTATAATAGAATGAATAAAGTTGATTTTCTATGTAATAAACAATCTTTATAAATTTTATTATACATTCGCGTGAACATCTTTTATGCAGGTGACTTACGGACGAAAAAATTATCACTCTGGTGTGTCTAATCCGCTAGATCCAATTAGTTTGCAATTCCTAGCAACAAGCAATTGCACATCCTTTCTGTGCTGATTTTGACATTGTATTCCTATTGTATTACACTGGGGCCATCGTGAATCTTCTGCCAGGCTTGCTTGTGAAATTCAATGAATCATCCTAATAGGCCTACAGATGCTCAGTTATTGGCTCCAGCACTTAAATACATCATCTAATGGCCGAATTAATCAATGAGAAACGTCTATAGGCCTCTTTGGATCACTCAGAGAAGTACTCAACAAGCCAGGTAAGAAGATTCACAATGGCCCAATTAAACCCAGAAAATTGGGTGTTAGAAACATTCGTTTAAATTATCTTTAATCAGTTCAAAACACAAGGGCGTAGCCAAGGGGGGGTTAGGGGGTCATAACCACCCCCCTCCCCATGAGGAATTTTTTGCCATACAAAATGTATATTCTTCACTCCCTTATCACACACATGTATGCATATATGTGAGTTTCAGTAGTCATAACCACCCCCATGAAAAATTTCTGGCTACACCCCTGTCAAAACTTAAATATGCCGCTGGGAAATTAAAGTTGAAGGTTTGCTTAATCAATTCAATCCATTATAATCACTCAACAACTGTAATTTAAAACCTTTTTTGAATGTTAAAAATCGGATTTCTTTCGTTGAAATAAACACATTACAAAAGCTGCTTGCTTGTTGCATAGAAGCACTCGTTACACTGGTTGCTAAGTTTGTCCAAATACTCTACAGCCATTGATATACGATTGCTGTGGACCAAACCTTGTGCGCGACTCAAAATTATGTATCTAACATTAGAAGTTCTTTTACAGGTAGACCTTAGAGTTTTTCAACAATAATGACTATCCAGAGATCCTACGTGCATTTTGAAGATTTGATTGATTTTAAATCAAACAAAATCAGCATATATTTTTGAAACTTGTTAAAAGAAATACTCTTGAACGAACATATGAATAACAAACATTTATAACCTGGGGCAGAAGACGAAATAACTGTTATAGATTTAGTGTTTTAATGGAACTTTTTAAAACTCTACACTATTTATGTTTAAGTATCAGTATATATCTGTCGATAAACTTTCCAGGTGGATTACTCAAACAGCTGGGAAATGGCCATCTCGAAATAAGGTTAAAAAATATATCTCCCCCGCCCTCTATTTAAAACTACATAAAATATTACATTGTAAAACAGAACATTTAAAACTGAATGTAATATCAACTTGCACCTTTTCTCTCCCTAGAATAGTTTAGAAAATATGTTCATTTCAAATAGGTCAACTCATTAAAAAAAGCATAATTTTAATTGTTAGTTACAATTAAATAAATCAATTTAATTGTTAGTTGTTAATCTTTTCATAATTAATGTTTGCCCAATACTGATTCCTACTTACGATAATCGAGGAATTTAAGAATCATTTTATCAAGAACCAAAAATCTGCCTAACAGTCTATGTGCACAAATTAAAATTAACTAGCTGCACCAGGGGCTTGCACAAATAAAAAATGATTTTTATAAGCTGCACTACACACTAAAATAAATAAATAAATGGTGCTTTTTATGAAATTTTAAGAAAAATCTTAAACGTAGGCACAGCAAGTTTTTAAAAAGTGACACAGTTCGAAAGTGACAAAAGTTCGATTTTTGAGAATTTTTTTCTATTTCATAACTGATAAAGGCTTACCGCTTCTTTTAGAGCACAGTACAGCTTGTAATGAAATATTCTAAAAAAGTTTGAAATGCGAGTTGACTCGAGAGAGAGAAACTAAACTCTCAGTCTAAAACTAGTTTAATACATAAAAAAAGATAACTGGTAAAATTAAGACCACAAGAAATTTAATGAAAGATTTATTTAATCATCATAATGATTTTACATAAAGTCAGCCTCTAATTAACACTCAAAATGGTGCCCGAAATTTTTTTGTAACAAGCAGTTTAAAGTACAATACCTCACACTTTACAGCGGTTTAAATCACAGCAATATTGCAGATTTGTGGGTAAGTGATATCCTTCAACTCCGATAAATGTTGGTATAATCCAGTGGTTCCCAAACTATGGATCGCAAGAGCAATTTCGGTGGGTCACAAAAAGGGCAGAAAAATTAAACTGGTTTTCAATTTGTTGACATGTTTTATAGAGCCTATATCGGTTATTGTTATGTAGTAGTAGGGCGTGAAGAAAAATTTCTAGGTGAAGGTGGGTCTTAGGACAAAAAAGTTTGGGAACCACTGGTATAATCAATTACACTAGAAACTCAATTAACCCACGTATTCAGAACCAAAACTACATCAGATAATAGGGAATTTTTCAGTATTCTTGTGGTTCAATATGAAACACCATCCTTGAACTGCTGATACGATTATTTAAACTGCTCAATATATATATCTAAATTCAAATTAGACAAAAAATTTATTCTGAAACAAAATGTGGTGTAAATTGGTCATCCTTCATCATGCAGCTGCCATGAAGTCTTTAAGGCTGTTCTTTTTGGAAATCATACACCTTTTGAACAGCTTTTTAAATTGTGTTAGACAATCAGAAAAAATTAAGAGCGTCTCTTTACAAGATGCACTGCGAACTGCTACAAACAATGAGCCTATACAAGTTAAGAAACACACAGGAAAAAATGTTCCGACAGAATTTTGCAATATTTCCCTAAATAGGTCCTCAGGCCATTTTCGAAGGTGATTTTTGTGCTTATAAATGTTTTCTGAAAGTGGTATGAGGCATAGAGTTTTATTGTTAGTATTAGTTCATAGTGCAGTTATTGAAGAAGCATTATTAATTTTTTTGGGTGTTTAACACTATTGGTTTGTTTTTAAAGCTGTTCAAAAGTCTTGTGACAACGATCATTCTTTAGATTGAACACCCTAGCATTAGTTCAGAGGAATCACTGTTACATTTGCTTGCACATGGAATGAGAACTTTTTTTGGTACTTATTGTATTATCCCGGTGGTCTGCCAAGACGAGCGAATTTTCACCAGGATAAATGCCAAACATATGAAATTATTGATGGTTTGGAATACAATTGGCAACAGTTTGCCAGCACATTTGATGGGAATGACTGTCGAGGTAATACTTAAGTACCATTTTTTAAAAGGATTTTTGAAAAACAGAAAGTGTTAAAAGAGCTTAGGCTACAGACTTGGGGGAAAAAATTAGGGAAACTGACTTTGGTTAATGAAGAATTTTGGTTAAGCATGGACCAGATAAGCCAGGTTCTACTGTATCGGGATAAAGATTGCTGTTGAAGTAATTTGAATGTGACAAAATCTGAAGTTTAACATAAGGATGGAGAGACTACAGACAGGAAAACTACAGGACTCTTGGATCCAGGTCCAGACTGGATCCTTTGGGAGGCCTCAGCTACAGATTGGAAATGGGACCCTTAGCAAGGAATTTAGAGGAAATAGAATATTAGAATATGTAACATTTGAAAATTAGGCTTAAGTGCCTAAAAACCACATTTAACTATTTTAAAGCTTTTGGGGCTTCCTGACTCTTGGGGGGCAGGGGCCCTCTCACTGCGGGGTCCTCTGCTATGCCACTGTGTAAACACATATGATTACTTGGAAATACATAATCAAATTACTCTGATGTGTATCAAAGTACTTTAAAGCAGTATATAATTTTTGTAGGGGCTCCCCATGATCTGGGGGCCGTTGGCAATTGCCAACTATCTGACCTGGCTAGTCCGGGCTTGCTTGCATAAGAAAAAATAAAATTATTAAGCTTGTTTGTATATACCAAACAAATTTAGTCATTCAGCTACTACTGTTTGGAGAAATGAAAGTAGCAACTGGATAATGCGTAAAATGAGTTTGAATAACATAAAATGATATCTTTCTCACTAAGCATATGTTCATAGTTTTTCAAACGTGTTATACTCAAGAATGTTTTTGACACATTTCAAACATGTGGCTTTTTCTAAATATGAGTACGAACATAATTAGAGTAAGATTTGAAAACTCAAATTATGTTCATACTCATAATTACTTGAAAACTTTTAACTCGTAAGATTTGAAAATGCTTCCTCTTAGACTTGGCCAATCGCAGATTGAGAGGGGGCATGTGCCCTCTCTGAGAAAAATTTATTTATACTAAATACATGGGGCATTCACCAATACAAAGTGGGCTTTACACTACATAAAATAAGTATTCTTGATTTCAACGGCCTCTGAAAAAAGTTTCTGGATCTGCCCTTAGACTTGGCACAAACAGTTTTCGACTACAGTTGACCAACGCACATGCATATATTCTAAACTTGATTTGAATTAGAAATCTCTTTGATACACTAGATCGTTTTTCTCATAGTGTGCACGCAAGCATGCCTTTTTAAACTTGACATCACTGAAAATGCTTTTCGACACACTTCACATACATACGGTTTCTCTTTCGTGTGAACTCTAGTATGAACTTTTAAAATGGATGGCCTTGAAAATGCTTTTTGGCACACTTCGCACACATATGGCTTTTCCGCAGTATGGATGCGAGTATGATTTCTTAGACTAGACATTGCAGTAAATGCCTTTCCACACACTTCACACGCATAAAGTTTTTTTCCAGTATGAACAACCGCATGTATTTTTAAACTGGATTTGTGTGAAAATCCTTTCCGACAAACTTCACACACATGGGGTTTTTCACCAGTGTGCACACGAGCATGCACCTTTAAGATGGATATAGCTGAAAATGCCTTCTGACACACTTCACACACATATGGCTTTTTGACAGTGTGGATACGAGCATGATTTTTCAGACTAGACACTACTGAAAATCCTTTTTGACACACATCGCACACATACAATGGCTTTTGCACTGCATGGACTATAGCATGTTGTTTTAAAGTAAATAGCCTTGAAAATCCTTTTTGACACACATCACACACGTAAGATGGTCTATGTTCTGCATGGACAATAGCATGTTGTTTCAAAGTAAATGGCCTTGAAAATCTTTTTAGACAAATTTTGCACACAAACGGCTTCACATGGATAAGTGAATGGTTTTTCAAGAATGATGCTGAAGAAAATTCTTCATGGCAAACTTTACAAATATATGGTTTTTCATCTGTAGGGTTTGCAGCTTTACATAGTTTTGTATCTAAATGTGAAACTGTTGCAATTGCTTTTCCAGATGCATCACACACAAATGGTTCTTCTCCTGTATTGGTGTATATATCTTTCGCAAGCTTTACCTCCATTTGCAATTTTTTTTTCCAATTCAATTAAATTTGAAACTTTAAAATGCTTGCACTATTTTAAAACAACTCCATTCTATAATTATTTTTGGATTTAGGAATTTAGGTTTGACAGAATAGCTATAATTCCTAAACTGCACACGGATGATAAAATTAGGCGTTCTGATATCTTGGCTTGTTTAGGAAGTAAAGCCGTATTCTGAAATGAGAAGGGAAAAAATTTTATATACACCCACTCAAAACACAAAATTCCTGTATTTCAAATAAGCTATGTATATAAATTGTGAAAATATCATCTGAATCGGATCCCTATTTTCTAAAAGTGCATTTAGTTTGAATTTTTTGAAAAGGGAATCTGCTGTTTTTTTCTTAACTCTACAAAATTTTAACTGAGATAAAATATTACCAAACTTAATTAGTGAGTGTCATAAAAATAGATTTTACAGAAAAATGCCCAGCTATTTCATAACATGTTCAGGAAGGTTTTCATTACTTCTTGCAACCAGTTAAAGTTTACAAGCTCATTCTTACAGTTGTACCGGATTTATCAGTAAATGCAGAGCTGTCAACCTTTTAAAAAAAGAAAAGAAAAAAAAAACCAGAAAACTGGCCCAGAGTTTCAAAATAGTACAGGTAGACTATGGTCTATTGTTTAAAATAATTTTACAGCCAAAAGTTATACAGATGGAGATGTAAGGATAGAAATGACTACAAAATAAAAGTATAGAAATAATAACTCTGCTTACCGGTGATTGGTTCACGAAAATAATACGACAGTGCCCAAAGCCTGAACAAGGGTTCTCCAATTTTCCTAGGAATTTAGTAGAAAATTGATAAAAGAGAAAGGTTGGGAGCCACTGCTCTAGAACAGGATTTCTCAAGAGTGTGGTCCACAAGAAGGTAGCAAGTGCTCTGTAAAAGAATACAAATCTTATGGTAGCTAATTAGGGAAATTTGGGGTGACAGGAAGATGCATCCTGATATCAACCTCCCGGTTAAGCCACACATGAAGCAATATGCTTTCAATCCGAATACCCCAAGTAAAAGTTTATATTTCCCTCTTAATTATTCTATTCCTTTGACAAATTTTGACTAAAATCCAATTTTCTTTATTATTCCAAGACTATTAAAAAAAACTAAGTAAATGATATCCCTTTTCAGCAACTAATAATTAGAATACAAAAATTTTTTGAGTGCTACTACGAGTTAAAGAAACTCTAGTAAAATGGCAATACAGTACCTCCACAGCTGGTACGAAAAATGCCTTGTGGTAAAAATGGAGAAATGATCACCAGTCGGACAGGTTATAAGAAATAGAGAAAAACGACAAGCAAGAAGAGAAAATGCACACATTCAAAGACATGTAAAATGTTATGGCACTTTTTTCATATTTTTCAAAATATTGATCTCAAAAAGTGGAACTATCATACATACAATCATGATACATACATGAGCCTGTATGCTCATTATCCAATGAGCATACAGGCATGATTTCCAAAATTTGATAGATTTAACTTAAAAAGCTTCGCTTTGGTTTTTACCTATTATGGATAACAGCATGTGTTTTCAAATTTGACAACTGTGAAAATCCTTTCTGGCACGTTTCACACACATATGGTTTTTCACCAGTGTGGATACGAGCATGTTGTCTTAAACTTGATATCTGCGAAAATCGTTTTTGACACATTTCACACACATATGGTTTTTCACCAGTGTGGATACGAGAATGTTTTTGTAAGCCAAATAACACTGAAAATCCTTTTCGACATATTTCACACATGTAGGGTTTTTCACCAGTGTGGGTACTGGCATGTCTTTTTAAATTTGTGAGCTGAGAAAATCCTTTTTGACATATTTCGCAGAGATAAGGTTTTTTCCTGTTGTGAATAACATCATGCCTTTTTAAACTTGAGGCTTGCGAAAATGTTTTGTGACACACCTCACAAACATATGGTTTTTCCCCAGTGTGAGTATATTCATGTCTCTTTAAATCTGATAGATTTGTAAATGATTTAGGACATGTTTCACATACAAATGACTTCTTGCCAGAATGGATATGATCATGAATTTTTAAAATTGACATCTGTGAAAGTCCCTTTAGTACACACTTCACAAACGCATTTTTCTTTTTTCTTTACTCTAAACAATAACATGCTATTTCCAATTTGACATCTGTGGAAAAACTTTTTGACAGATGTCACACACATGTGGTTTTCCACCAATGTGGATGACATGCGTACACCTTTTAAAACTTGACTTCCGCAAAAATTCTTTTCGACAAACTTCACAAAGTTTCATGTTTTCTTTCCCAGAATGGACAGAGGGAGTAAGAATTCGTAAAGTTGACATCAATGACACACATAGTTGTTCTCCATTTTGTATAATGTATGATGATTGAAATTTGATAGCCTTGAAAATGCTTTTACACAAGTTTTAGGTAATGGTTTCTTAAATGCATATTTTTAACAATACATGAAAGAGTTTCCAAATGAGAGGCTGAAACAATTATTTTCCATATGCATCACAAACAAATGGTATTCGCTTTCAAATAGTTTCTGTCTCTAGTAAAGCTTGTATTATTCTAAAGCAGGCACATGTTGTACTTTCTTTAGGACTTGGGAATAAAGATTGTCGAACAGAATAAATGAAATTCCTCATTGCTTAAACTTTGTGTCGATGCTAAAATTTATTGCTTTGATAAAATGGCTAATTCTAATTGCTTTGGGAGAAGAGTAAAGCCAAATTCTGAAATGAAAAGAAAAAAAAGAACATTTATATACACCTACACAAAAATTACAATATTTGTGCTTCAAGTAGTCAGCACAAATAAATTATGAAAATTTCATCAATTTTCGTGTCAATTTCTCAAATAGATTTCCAATGTTTTTAGCTTAAAAATTTTGTTTTTCCATGAAAATTAATGCTACTAGAGTAATGATTTCAAAATTTGGAAGCAGAAGGGGTTTCCACAAAGAGCAAAATTTTCATTTCTTTGAATTCCATGCTACTCCTTCACTTTTCATTTAATATTTTGTCAACTTCTAAGTGTTCCTTTATTTTTAAACCTAACAATTTTCATTTATGGTAAGCATTATGGAAACAAAAGGACCTTGAAATTTACTGAGATTATTTGAATGAGGGCTACGTACATAACAGTGTTTTTACTAGAGCACGAGAATCTCGCATAAATTTCTAAAATCTCTCACAAAAATTATTACAGAGAAATTCTCGCGTTGCAAATATTTGTGATCTATGCAAGATTCTCAAAGTGCTTGAAAGTTTAGAAACATGCATACTTCTTTTAACACTACTGTGATCGAAATCGAAACTGCTACGATCGAAACCGAAAGTGTCTGAAGCATGGACTAAAGAATGACCTACCCCCAGCATTTTTCAACCTGTGGGGCACGACCCCCAAGGGGGTTGCAGAGCATTTGCAGGGGTGCGAGAAAAATTAAAGAGCAAGTAGTGCTGCATGTTTTTTAAAAAAATCATCTTATTCATTCTCATTTTTACTAAAAATATGTCCATTTTCGCTTAAAATGTTCATTCAAACTTTACTGATAACATTATTTTGTAGAAAATTCGACTAAATGTTCATTGTTAAAGAATAAAAAACTGAATGTATGCTGAAAAATGTGTGTGTGTGTGTGGGGGGGGGGGGGGGGGCACGTTAAAAAGTCGAGAACCGCTGACCTACCCTCTTTATTCTTGTGTCTGGGGACCACAGAAATTGTTTACCCCGTTAGTTGGGATTCAGCTATGCACATTTCTGTGAAATATTTTTTTTTTTTTTTTAAATGGATAAATTTATTATAAGAACAACACCTATTACTTCGAGAAATGACAACACTGTACAAGATGTGGCGTTACCTACTGTTATCCAAACAAACAAAAAGGTGAAAGATACCTATCAACAAAAATGGGAAAAAATATACGATTGGCTAGAAAGTGAGGAAAGAGATAAAACAATACACGTTTTGCAAATTCTGCAGAAAATGCAAGAAAAATAATCCTTTTGCAAATGGTAAGTAAATATATGTAATATAATATATATAATCAATTTTCTCCTAACAATTATTTTCAACAAGCCGTCCAAGCGTACGTAGTTCCATATTGCTAAATTCCTGCAAGAGTAATTTTACGCGGAATGATTTATAAATTAAATTCATACTATATATATATATATAAATACATTTATATTTATAATGCAAGACAATCTTTTGATGTAAATTTTGAATGAATAGCTGTCTTTTGTACTTCCACCAGGAGTGCTGAAAGAGAATTGAAGTACTGCTCAAAAGCACAATCTGTTAAATGCCAATCCCCTCAGTTAACAGGCAACAATAGCTATCCAATGAGCCTAATTTCAAGTAAAAACGTTAATTAGAACGGACTCAATTAAAGAATGCTGGAAAACTCACCCCACGTGGTCTATTCTCTCGTGGCGAAGTTGGTTTAGAACGGAAATTTTTCTCCCTTTCTAAACCAATCTTGACTAAACTAGTACACCCAGCTTTTCAATCTTTTAAAGTAACAATCCTTAGTAAGTACTCTTTTGAAAAAGTGCGAGAATTTCAAAAAAATATTAATTAGCGCCTTAGTTATTTAATATTAAAAATTCTATTGTTTAACATTAAATAGCCCCCAGCCTCCCACCTAATTTAGGAAAAACACTAAGGGTAAAATACAAGAGGATTTGCTACTCCTAACGTGGCCAAATTTCAAAACCATCGCTCAACTACTTCAGCCCCTTTGTAATTAAAAACCAATAATTGCATCCCTGCTGCAAATGTGAAAATTCGCAACAAAGTGCAAGAATTAAATTAATTTCTCTTCAACTATTAGCCTTGCATCTTCAATCTTTTTGTCTCCTTTCAGCAAACTGTGTTCCAAATAAACCACCCAGCTCACATACCAATACCACAAGCCAGACTAATTATTTCTTAATTAAAAGAACCAGGAGCTTTTGCTCAAAGCAACCCGTCCTGCGCCTGATCAACAACTTTAATTTAGAAAGAAAAATTACAAAATAACACAGTAAATCATGTACATAAAAAGTAATGCAAAAGAAAAACTCAAGAGTTATCAGAACATTTAATGCTTATGTATTAATTGTGTAATTCAATGTATTATGCAAATCGCCTCCAGCTGCCAGAGGAAGAGAAATCTGTTTACTTTAACAGCTCCGGCCATCCCAGGAATGCAGGGAGAGCAAGATAGTGCACTACGATGATGCAATTCTTTTAGCAATAAAATATAATTGTTCTAGCTTTGTTATACGTATAATATAGAATATGACTAAAATAATTTATCATAATTTAAATGTTTTATATTCATTTTATCAGTTATGTATTATATATAATTATATTTAAAATAAAGAAAATATTAATAATTATTAATATTTTAATTAATAAATAAAATTATTAATTTAATTAAAATATTTATGTAGGTCTCATTGAGATTTTCAAAAGTTGGCAAGTATGTAGAATATTTTTTATTAGTAACTCAACTTATCAGTTATTGAAAGTAGATAATTTAAGCATACACAAATAATACATTTGAGTATGCTTAACTCATTTATGTTATTGAGTTCATTTTAATGTTGGTTTAATGATTTAAATTTGTGGATCCGAAGGACTCATAAAATTAATTGTATGGGATCCCTTTTGAGTTTCTTTAAAAAAAAAGTTAGAAAATAAACAGTTGTAAGTTTAATGCAGAGTGTTAAAGTGCATTCTCAAGAACTATTAAAGTCAATGAAAGAAAAGAAAGGAGGTCCTGGGAATGGGGATACAGTTGTTCCCCAACTGGGTTATTTTTAGAGCATGTAACTTGACCTAACTTACAAACTTGAAGGCCCACTTACATGCAATAAAAATAACTAAACATCATAAATATTCTGACTTTGGCTGTTTACACTGAGGCAGGGGTAAATACCCATTTATAAATACTTCACCCACTGGGTATTTACCCAACCCACATTTATAGCGAGAAATTCTCACCCCCTTTTTTTAAAAATCTCATTCAGATTTGGGGAAAGGACGAGAAATTCTCACCCATTTTTCCCCCATGATGAAAACCCTGCATAAATTATATGATATAAAGATTATGCAATAATATTTGAAGGGTCCACGGGAAGAACAATGAGAGTCCAATACAGCTGATTTTCCAAAAAAATCAAAAGGTGCACGGGACTTTCCACGTTCTTTCCCAGTAAACTGTATCTTTGGGCTATTTTTTTCAGTGTGCTCTCATCGTTCTTTCCCCTTATGGGTTCAGATATTAATAGTGCCACTAATGAACAACAGTATGCGGTAGAAACCTCAACATTGACGAAAAGTAGACTCTCATCGTTCTTCCCGTAGACCCTTCACTAATACTGTTCTTTCTTTCAGGAGAGATATATGATACAGAATGAGATTAGTCAGTGACTTTCCTTCTAATGGCTATTTAGCTTTATATATTATACTAGTGGACCCGACAGATGCTGTCCTGCTTAAATGTTGTATATACAAAATTATAATTTTATAATTAAAATTATAACTTTTTATTAATTGTTTGGATTGTTTTGATGCAGAAATATGTTTAAAAGTGTATCCGTATACTATAAACTTAAATATGTTGTTAAGTGCAAACTTAAAACTCTTAAAGAATAGGAGGGAAGAAAAAAATTCAAATAATTTTCATGACAGGTGCTTTTTTTCCGTACAAAAAATAAATATTTAAAAATTTGTATTTTCAATTTTAATATTAACAGAAAAAAAAAATTGTTTTTTTATCTTAATGTGATTTGATGAACAATATTGGGCGCGTTCGAGATTCATGGTTGTGCACGGTAACACCGTGCACGACCAGGTGTCGAAAAGGCGGAGCGTGGCGGAGCCTGGATTAACCGCGTTCGAACGTTTCGGTCATGTAGCGAAACGTTTGCGTTTCTGGTCACGTGGCATCTGGTCACACGGCATTTGATCACGCGGTGTCTGCTCAGCGTGACAGAATGACCCTGCTGCGAGGTGGTTATTCCGTTATTAGCGTAGGTTGCCAATGTTTATCTCTGTTTCTTGCTTGAATTGGATGGGTGAGGTGACCGAAACGGTTGACAACCGTGAGTCATTACAAAGAATGACCGCAACGGTAGCACCGGTGCATAACCAACTGGTGAATTCTCGAACGGGCCCATTTTTAGTTAATCCCTGAGAGGTATAAACGAACAAACTTGATGGCTTGCAAACCCTTGCATACGCAACATATAATTGGACATGAGAAAAGCACAGATTTTTGCAATCCAACCCACAAATTGACATTGTTTGGCCTTCTGACTTATTAATAGATATTGTGAATGCCAACATGTCGTCAATGTTTTCAGGCATTGACGATATTGATGACAAATAATTCGTCAAGTGAATAATTAACCAATTTGATGAGGAGAGGAACTCAGTACTGCATCCGAAAGTGTGAGATTGCAATGGTTATCTTCCAGAAAATATTTTTGATTTAATAGACGTGCAACCAAGTCATGAATTCTCCACATTAGATTTTTAATTTGATGTAAAACTAATGTAATTTCTATGGCATTTCATGTTTTTCAAATGCATGCGATTCTGCAAATGGAATTTTTGCTTTATTTCAAAAGCATAAATCATTTTGTGCTGGCGAAGCTTGCCAAGCATGACCACCTAAAAACAGTTTTAATTAATAGTTAAAAAAGTAATTAAAATTTCAAAATTCTGAGCCTCAGGTGCACATTACCAAAGTCATGCGCTTATATGCTCAAATTTCCAAAGCTGTGTGTGCAGTAGATTTGTCCGGAAAACATTCATTTTTATTATTATAGATAGATAGATAGATAGATTTGGCATAAAACAGGCATAATTTCCATAGTATTTCTTGTTTTTCAAGTGCACGCAATACTTCATTGAAGTAACAGCATTTCTGTTAGCTCAAAACATGAATTATTTTATACTGCTGAAACTTGCCAAGCATAGCAAAGTAAAAATGGTTTTTAGTTAATAATTAAAAATCTAAAATTCCAAATAGCCTATAGCCGTCTCCAGTGTCCCATCTATCTCTATATCCAAATTCATCATAATCGATACAGGGGTTTAGGCGTGAAAATGTAACAAACAAACTCACATTTGCATTTATAATATTAGTTAGGATATATATAAGATGTATTTATGCTATTTTACAAAGTTTGTAGTTAATTTTACCTTCTAATACTAGTTTTTGTAGTTAAAGAACTAAAATATTTGTATTCATTGTCTTGAAATCTAATCTATGAGATTATTTTGTTTAACTCCGTTAAAAATTATAAATGTTTCATACATTATTTTTGGATGGAGACCACCATTTTTTACAGCTAAAAAATATAAATTAACCCCTTGACACCCACACTGCTTTTTCAAGTACATATATATATATATATAAACAGATTTTGCGGAATTAATGAATATCTGTTGTCAAATCAAAATTTAGTAAGTGCAAAGTCTAACATAATTAGATGCCTTTTTGAAGTAGAAAACGTTACAAAAGGATTAAAAACAACCATTCAGATATGAGCAAAATAGGATGTATACACTGTATATCAGGTAGTTGTCTATGATCAAATCAATATGTACACATCATAAATCTGGCTATCAAGGGATTAAATTAATTTGTTGCAATAGAGCATAATGCATAAGAATTTTCTGGATATTCTAATTATTTAAAAAAAAAAAAAACTAGTCATGCTACAAATATTTTTAATATGGTATATTACAAATTTCACATAAAACAATGACTTTTACAGCTGCTTCAAAACAAGAAGATAGAATTATGGACAAACTAAAATCATAAGCACTTTCTAATTTTGTTGGCAAATATTAAGATGAAAAACTTTTAGCAAACTAACAGATAAGCTGAATTTATCAACATTGCTACTGTCGATTACATTACAGTTCACATTTTGCTGGAGTTTATTTTGAAGTAAGAAAGTTAAGACTATAGATTAAAAAACAAATCCATGTGATCTATAGTCTCATTGCTAAGAAATTAATCATGTTAGATATCTAAAGCTCTTTAGGATATCTCTTCACAACCATTACAACAGACTAAAAGAAACGGATATATGCACGTCATGAAATTAACAAAAGAAATTCCAAATATAAATCATATGTATCACACTTAATGAATTCTATATCTAAGAATTTTTTATACAGTTTTATAACTTACATAGGTTCATTTTTAATTAAAATATACCAAATGCTTCAATTTATTTGATTAGAAAAGCACTTTTTAAACAGCTGATCATTAGAACTATATTTCCAATTACATGAAGTTTTTCAATACACACAGTTGTTTTTTTATGATATATAGGGCCATACATTTAAAAGGAAATATATGAAAAGAGTGTAAATTAGTAACGAACTTCCTACTCTATGATCCAAGCACTAAAAACAAAAAGTCCAGTAAATTATACTTTTTTTACAAGCTGATAAGAACGTTACAAAGCAAAATGACATTCAAACAGATCAAACTAGGCAGATGAATTAAAAAGCTTTGTGCCATTATACAAAATTAATTAGTTATGAAAAATATCAAGAAATAAGTCAGAAACGATGATGTAGGACAAATTCAATATTTTTCAAAATAAAGTTTTCATTGTTTTAATTATACACACATCAGCGGCATAGCCAGAAATTTTTGATTGGGGGGGGGGGGGGGAGGTTACGACTACTACAACTCATATATATGTATACGTGTGTGTGATAATGTAGTGAAGAATATGCATTTTGTATAGCGAAAAATTTCTCATGAGAGGGGTTATGACCCCCCTAACCTCCCCCTTGGCTACGCCCCTGCACACATCATTAATTTTTCAAATCTTTAATTCTAGAAAGAGCTTCCAGGTACACTTAAAACATGTGGCTTTCCATCCATATGGACAAGATCATCTAAAAATTCAGATTTTAAAAAAGCTTTTAAAAATGCCTCACACTTATTTGACTTTTCTTTATATTTTACACTGAAGTTAAATGCAAAAGCTTTTTGACAACTACGTTTATTTAGTATTTTATCATTGTGGATAGGAGAGCAAGTTCTTAAACTTGACATTTGTGAAAAACCTTTTTGAAGCACTTCACAAACAGGTATTTTTACTCTAATAAATATATGAGCATGTATATTTAGGCTAAATTTTGATGAAAATCATATTTGTTAAACTTCACACTTAATTGCTTTTTCCTAGTGGGGACATAATTATGTCCTGTTTTAAATGTGGCATCTAGGAAAACCTTTTTCAACAAATTTCACACTTAACTGTTTTTTTTTTTTTTTTTCTCCGTGCGGATGCAGGCATAAATTTTGAAGCTTAATTCTGATGAAAAGGTATGTTAGACAAGCAAGCCCTTTTGAACATGGTATCTGGCAAAATCCTGTTTCATAAATTTCACACTTAACTGATTTTTTCCATGTGGATGCGAGCATGCTCTATTAAACTTGACTTGAATGAATATGCTTTTTGACACACTTCACACTTATATGGTTTTTCACCAGTGTGTATGCGAGCATGGATTTTCAGATAGGATTTCTGCGAAAAAGCTTTTTGACACACTTCACATATATGCTGCTTTTCACCACCGTGGGTATTAGCATGAAATTTTAAAGCATATTTTGATGAAAATTTTTTACAACAAAGTTCACATTCATGTGGCTTTTCCTCACTGTGAACAATAAGATGATTCTTTAAAACTGACTTCTTTGAAAATTCCTTTTGACATACTTCACACTTATACAGTCTTTTGTCTGTGTAGACATGAGCATCCTTTTTTTTAAGATGTGCAGACAAACCCGACCTTGTTCTAAATGCTTTGTGACATTCTTCACACTCGTATGGTTTTTCTTCAGTGTGAAGACGAGCATGTGATTTTAAAGACGTTAGCTGTGTAAATGTTTTTGGACACATTTCACAAGCAAACGGTTTTTCGCCAGTATGGAGACGAGTATGGCTTTTTAAAGTAGAAAGCTGTGAAAATCTTTTTTGACATAGTTCACACACATATGGTTTTTCTCCAGTATGGATACGAACATGTGCACTTAAATTTCCTCTTTGTGAAAATCTTTTTTGACATACTTCACATACGTATGGTTTTTGTTCTTTATGGATACCTTCATGCTTCTTCAAATCTGATTCCAATGCAAATGATTTTGCACTTAGTTTAGATGTACCTGGCTGTTCTACAGTGTCTAAACAAGGATGATCTTTTAAACTCGATGTCTGAGGAAATCCTTTTTGACGTACTTCACACTTAGATGGTTTTTCCAATGTGTGGATACGATGATTTCTAAGATGTAATAAAAGATTAAATCTATGTGAAAATGCTTTTTGGCACTCTTCACACTTGTGTGGTTTTTCTTCATGGTGTAATCGAACATGCGATTTTAAAGATGATTGTTGTTTAAATGCTTTTGGACACATTTCACAAGCAAATGGTTTTTCACCAGTGTGCGTACGAGTATGGTTTCTTAAAGTAGAAAGGTCTGAAAACCTTTTTTGACATACTTCACACTCATATGGTTTTTCCCCAGTATGGATACGAGCATGCGTTTTTAAATGTGACATTTTTGAAAATCTTTTTTGACATAATTCACATACGTATGATTTTTCCTCTTTGTGGATACCTACATGTTTCTTCAAATCTGATTCTAATGCAAATGATTTTGGACTTAGTTTAGATGTACATGGCTTTTCTCCAGTATCTAAACAAAGATGATCTTTTAAACTCGATATCTGAGAAAATCCTTTTTGACATACTTCACACTTATATGTATTTTCTGATGTGAGGTTACGATGATTTCTAAGATGTAATAATAGACTAAATCTGTGTGAAAATGTTTTTTTGCATTCTTCACACTTGTGTGGGTTTTTTTCATGGTGTAATCGAACATGCGATTTTAAAGTAGATTGCTGTTTAAATGTTTTTGGACACATTTCACAAGCAAATTGTTTTTCACCAGTGTGTATACAAGTGTGGTTTCTTAAAATAGAAATCTTTGAAAATCTTTTTTGACATACTTCACATGCATATGGTTTTTCCTCAGTATGGATACAAACATGTTCTTTTAAATTTTCCATTTGCGAAAATATTTTTTGACATACTTCACATACATATGGTTTTTCCTCAGTATGGATACAAACATGTTCTTTTAAATTTTCCATTTGCGAAAATATTTTTTGACATACTTCACATACATATGGTTTTTCCTCTTCACAGATAACTTCATGCTTCTTCAAATCCGATTCTAATGCAAATGATTTTTGATTTTGTTTAGATGTACACGGCTTTTCTCCAGTGTCTAAACAAGGATGATCTTTTAAACTCGATGTCTGAGGAAATCCTTTTTGACGTACTTCACACTTAGATGGTTTTTCCAATGTGTGGAAACGATGATTTCTAAGATGTAATAATAGACTAAATCTGTGTGAAAATGTTTTTTGGCACTCTTCACACTTGTGTGGTTTTTCTTCATGGTGTAATCGAACATGCGATTTTAAAGATGATTGTTGTTTAAATGCTTTTGGACACATTTCACAAGCAAATGGTTTTTCACCAGTGTGTATACGAGTGTGGCTTCTTAAAGTAGAAAGCTGTGAAAATTTTTTTGGACATACTTCACATAAATATGGTTTTTCCCCAGTATGGATACGAGTATGGGTTTTTAAATTTGCCCTTTGTGAAAATGCTTTTTGACACACTTTACACACATATGGTGGGCATAATTCACATGTGTACTCATTTTCTGCAGCGTGCAAACAAGAATGGTTTTTTAAATCTGACATCTCTGAAAATCCTTTCAGTCAGCCTTCAAATGTTTTTGTTTTTCCTTTATGTAAATGTCAATCTTTCAAATTTGATAGCTTTGAAAATACTTCTAGACAAATTTGAGAAACAGTTTCTCAGGGGTTGAGTGAACATTTATTTTTCAAAATTGAGGTCAATAAGAATGCTCCATGAAACACTTCGCACATAGCCAGTTTTCAATCTGTGAAGTTAGCAAATTAATAAGACTCGTTATTAGGCAAGTTGGAGTGTATAGGCTGATTAATTTTATTTTCTTATCTGATATATTGATCTATCTGATTATATTGAATCACTTTCTAAAAATGTATAATAAGACTCGGTTTTTAGAAAATGAGAAGCCATCAGAAATCTCACTATTACTAATCATTCTCTTCCAGTATAGGTGTTTCTCTCCCATGTGTGAGCTTTTATTTTACAGATTTTATTTCTTTACTGTTTAAATAAAATTTGAAATTTCACAATACTCGCTTTATTCTAAAGCAGATGCATGCTATACTTTCATTAGACTTGGTAGCTGAAGCATTTGTAGAAAATTAATAAAAATTCAGAGATTCTTACATAGCAAACGGGTGCAAAAATTTGGTGTTTTCATAACCTAATTCTTTTCACTTTGGAAGTGGGGTAAAGCCATTTTCTGAAATGAGAAGAAAGAAATGACATTTATATATACCCACAAAAACATTTAAGTTTCTGAATTTGAATTAACACAAACAAATCATGAGAATTTCATTTGAACCACAATTTCAAATTGTAAAAGTGAAATTTTGCATGCAACTTTTTTTTTTTTTAATTAATCTTCAGTATTTTCTCTAAATAAAGATAGCTTATACATATTACATGATGGCCTCTCTTAGATACATTTATAATGAGAGAAAAGACATTACTGACATCTGTTTGAGAGCATTTTGACATGAATACATCCTTAAATTTGCTACCATTACAGGCAGAAATTTAGAAAACTAATGATAATAAAATATGGGGATACAGTCTGATGTTGCAGCTACATGTCTATCATCTACATCCAAAATTTAACTACACCACTCGATAGCTAAAGGATCAAAGAATTCGTTACATTGAGTGAGGATTGTAATGCCTTGCTTGCGGCAGAGTGGGAAGTGCTGTCATTTTGAAGTTATTTCACAGCATCACATAATGTCCGTTTTCTATAAATTTTGACTGGGAGAACATTCATTCGTGTTTCAATCATCAGTTCTCACAAAGATCTATTGACTGTGCATTTAAAACATTACCGTGAAATAGCTATAGTGAATATATATAGTACTAAAGTAAGAAATTAAAATAAATAATGCAACATCAGCCTAATCGATGAAAATTCAAATCAAAATACAGAGAACATTTACATTGGAATGAACTTCGCAGCAGCAATCCAGTGATACCCGTAAAGCACCATTAACAGAATGAAGCGGTACCGGGAACATAAAAAAATGAAGACATCCAAAGGGATAAATGATGGTGTCAGTACAACCAACTTGGTTGCTTGGCAATTAGCAAGATGTGGATGGTAGATTTCAAGACAGTGCAGGTCTCTCGCTTTGATCTGATATCATAACACCGCCAAGTGCAGCAAAATTATAACTATATCAATGGCAGCAGTATCATCGTCATCAAGTCGCATAGCTGGTGGAGTCACCATACATCGTAACATCATTAGCTTCAGCAATAATAAGAGTTAACATTGACATTTCCAAAATGAATTTGCAGATCTGGTTGGGGATATCTGTCTAGTGAACATAACAGTCAATGGCATCTTCAAATTCATACTCAGGTGTGTACATCCATCTGGGGACAGCATTAACAGAAATTAAACTTTATATGTTATGATTGCTGTTAAAGTAGTCTAAAAACATTGTTGAGATTATACTTGAATACAAGCCAGATTTCACTATACCAATCATGATGGTTGGAGACTAATGTCTCACAAGACCGTTTGTTGCCAGACATCCTGCTCTGCAAATTTAATTTGTCTTATAAATATTGTCTTATTAAAACTTCTCCAATAATGCTAGGTAATGCCTGTATAGATTTAACGTTTACTGGACATCTCAATGTATCCTGTACGCCATCTGTATCATGCTTTTTGCATCACAGACCTATCATTAATAAAGTTATTGCACAGTAATTATTTGTTCACTTGATTTTTTTCCTGAACCTGGTGAAACTCAAAGAAAATATTACTTGTAATGTACAAGTATTCCCATAAAACAATTACTTGTAAAGTACACATATTCACATAAAACACGTAGGCATGTCCACGACAGAGCCACACTTTTTTTTTCCACTTTCATTAGTTAAAAGATTCAAACATTCAATTTTGCAGGAAGTTATGTAAGGTTTTTGTGATAATTGTCAGTTTTTTAATAATATGTAAAGTGAGCATTTATTTATAAACGTGAAGTATGTGAAAATCCTTTATAAATTTCACACCAATATGAAATTTTTTCAAATATGGATACGAGCATGCACTTTTAAAGACGACAGATGCAAAAATGCTTTTTGACATATTTCACATACGCATAGTTTCTCATCAGAGTCAATATGAACATGTTTCACAGTTGTCCTATTCCTAAAAGCTTTTAGATACACGTCACACACATGGGGTTTTTCTCCAGCGTAGATACGAGCATGAATTTTTAAATGTTCCATACACGAAAATGGATTTTCACATGCTTCACACACATATGGTTTTTCTTCTTATGGACACGAGCATGCATTCTTAAATGTGACGTTTGTGAAAATCTTTTTGACACACTTCACACACATACGGTTTTTCCACAGTTTGGACAGGAGCATGCTTTTTAAAATTTGTAATCAGTGAAAATCCTTCTTGACACACTTCACATGCATATGGTTTTCCTTTTGTGCAGGTTCTAGTATGTATTTTTAAAATGGATGGTCTTGAAAATGCTTTTTGGCAAGCTTCACAAACACACAGTTTTTCCCTAGTGTGGGCACGAGCATGTATTTTTAAATTTGAAATCGATGAAAACCCTTTTTGACACACTTCACACGCAAATGGTTTTTCTCCAGTGTTTTTATGAAAAAACATTTTGTAAGCTGAAATAGCTTTTGACACTCTTTAAAGATAAATGTTTTTACTCCAGTATGGACGTGAATGTAGATTTTTATAAGCAAACAGCCTTGAAGGTGCTTTGACTAATAGAAAAATGATTTTCTGTGGACAAATGTATATTTTTTCCAAAGCTAAATTTACCAGGTATACTTTATGGCACAGTTCACACACAGTCAGGTTTCATCTGAGTTCTTTTCAATTGTAACTGAAAATGTTTCCAAATGATAGATTGAAAAATGCTTTTTTGACACATCACACAAAAATAATTTTCCTCCTGTTTAGGTACATCCGTCTCTTTTTAAGCTCTATATCCATTGAAAGATTTTTTTTTTGGTTAACTAAATTAAATTTGAAATTTTAAAATTCTTGCATTATTCTAAAATAGCAAGATGCTATACTCTTTTGGGGACTTTGAAATAGATGCTGCGTCAGAGAATAAATAACTAAATTCTTAAACTGTATTTGGATAATAAAAGTTGATGTTATTTTTATAATATGGCTAATTCTTGTTTCTTTGGAGTAAAACCAAATTTTGGAAAACGAAGAAAAAATTGTTTATAAGCACCTATACAAAACATGCTCTAAAAAATAAAAATAAATAAACATTTAACAACTCCATCTTAATGGTGATCTTCAATTTTTAAATAGAAATTTTAATTTGGATATTTTTGGTATATTTGCAATTCAAGGTGTGATGTGTATTATGAAAACAGTGGGTGAAAGACATTCTTATAATCTGATAAATCTTTAAAAATATTATAAGGATAAACAGTGCTTTTGAAATAACCTGAACTCGAACACTGAAAATCACATGGGTTCAATTTTGGGAGAAATGTATAAAACAGAAAACTGTCACAACATTGTGTTGGATAAGGCAATATTTTACTCTTGCATAAGTGAAGAAAAAATTACAGTTGAGTCTCCAAGTAAGAATTTTATTGGTTCCAATGCAAAAATTCCCCATAGGAAAAATTTTGTAATATGAAGAATTTTTAAACATTTAAAGTAAATGTTCTAAGATTTTCAGTAAGTGCAATAAGTTTATAAGTACTTAATTATGACTTTCAATAAAAATGAAATACTAAAATGTCAATCCTGATTTCACTCTAATGCTTTCAACAAACTGTCAAAGTTTCTGAGTTCATTATAGAACTTGGTCCAATTTATATTCAATTTCCACAGGGTTAGCCACTTAAATTCTCAAACAAAATTCCCTGTTTTTTTTAAGCTCTTCCAAGACTTTTTTGGTAAAATTGCAGACTACATTGTTGAATACACATAATTTATAACTACCATATCAATAAAGCTCATCATCAACCTTTAGCAACATATGCCAAATTACATTTGGAACATTGCAAACTGCTGACAGTTTCTCAGGTTATATTGAGATTTTCCAAGTTTTTTAGGCAGAATTTGTGATGTCTTCTAATTTTAATATGACATATTTTTTTTCAGTCAAAATGAAATTCCTTGACTTTCCCAGATCAGTGGTAATTCCTGTTTTAAAGATTTTATTTCTTTGAATCCGCTTGAAGATTTACTTTTTGTCAATACAGCAAGAATCTTAACATTTTCCTAGCAGTCATATTTACACATAACAAAGCCATTTTTTTCTTTTTCTCCCCCCCCCCCCCTCTCCCTTCCAAAAAATTTATTTTAAAAGTTGATATTTTTGAAGAGAGATATTTGAAAATGACCAGATTTGAAATCTGGTTTTGCCTGTAGAGAGAATTCTTACAGAAATATTGGTATTTTTTTTATATATTTTTTAAATCCAGAATACAGCCTCAAATTTCCTCTGACACAAATGTATTGTCCCCGCAAACTGAATTCTTTGAAAGGAATGTACCCTTTTTATTTTAGTTGATGCTGGCTTTAAAATCTGAATAACGAAGAGTTTTTACTGACTCCACATCCTTCCTAAGTATCAATGTTTCTGAAAATCCACCCTTCAGCGCTGCTTTATTCAGTTCATCATACTGACAGAGCCTAACGCTTTTGTTTTTAGTTAAGATCAAACTTTCCATAGTTTTTGACCAATGTCGATGATTTTTGAAAATAGAAGAAGTATCCTGTAAGGGTAAATACCTTACATGTGTTGGTACCTGTGGGTTATAATCAGGGGCCACAAGCGGGGAAAGGGGGGGGGGGGAGAAGCAGGGCACATGCCTTAAATGCAATGTTGATGGGTTACCAAAATCCTTTATGGTTTCAAAAATGTTGATGCCAAAATTAAATTTTGTCCCAGGTGACGTAAACTCTAGTTGTGATACTGTTTATAACGGACCCTGAAATTCAATGGCCAAGCAACAAGATATACTCCCAAAATAGTGATGGCGAAATCTTAAAATTGCATTTAAATAGAGATTTGCAGTCCTAAAGCATAGCTACAATCTTGGTGCAACTCTAATGACACTAAGCAAACTCGGAGAGTGCTGTAACACTTCCTTCTCCCCCGAATGACAAACTTGAATCAAATGAGAATGTATAAATAATACCAGTTTACTAGGTCAAATCTGCGATGTGAATTGTTGATTCTGATACGCACTATAAATCCAACAAATAATCCTTCATTTAATTTGGTCACTAAAGTATTTTTTCGCTAAAGTCACAATTTAGTTTGATTGTTATGATAAACATTGATAATTCAGAGATTATGCAAAATTGTCATAGTCCATTGGCAAAGTGATAAAAAATTAAATATTAAAAAAATTAACAGGTTATTTTTCGGTTATAAAAGAATCACTGATAACAGATTTCAATGCCCAGCCATTATTACAGAGGACAAGATGAGCATAATAAAAAAAAAATCATTACTAGTAGTTTTCCAATGACCTAAAAATAACCAATTAATTTGCTACATTTTCAATCCCTTAAACAAATTGCCAGATGAGTGATAATGCAAAATCAATAGACTATGCACATTTAATATATACCATGACTATAGTAGCCGATAAAACTTGTATTTGTATTAAAATTTCTTATCTTATAGTAAAATGTTACAAATACCATTCAAATGGATAATAAAAATCTCTTAAAAATGAGGAAACGGGTGGATTTTTAAAGTAGCGCTGATTATTTTCTTTATTTCTTATATATAAACATGAAAAATTACAAATGGATCGTACAAACAGTGTAGATTTTATTATATTTTTTGTGCTCAACTTTTAAATCCTTTTGAAGTAATGTTAGTAAAAGTTTTATCTAAGAATGGTTAAACCAGAATTGTTACAAAGTCACTGAGTCTGGGACCGGTGTAGCTGTACAGCAGGATTATTATTGAAGCTACTAATAAAGAGCTATATCACAATTAACATTGACATTTTAGCATTTTGTGAAGGCTTTATTCCTCACAGGGCTACACCCAGAAAAAAAAAAAAAAAAATTGGGGAAGGCTCCAAACAGTGGAAAAAGCAAAATTTTTCAAGAAGCCATCATCATTTAGTTAACAAAAATTGAATTTTTTTTTTTTTGGGGGGGGGGGGGTCAAGACCTTATAGATCAACACCCTGGGTATGGCCTTGATTCAATAGGTTTGCTTGTTTGTCAAAGGAAATTTTTATAGAACTCAAACCTTTTATAGGCAGTAAATGGACTACGGGTTAACCTTTTACATGCCAATAATGTCCCCAATTTGGGACATCTAATTAAAAATTTACTGAAAAATTAAATTTTATCAATATATACTTGAAAATATTAGCAGATAGGGTTAGTTTTAAAAAGAATTTTTTTAAATAAAAATTGTATTACTATCATTAGTGGGAAACTGGACAAAAAATCATAAAAGTATGCATTTTCATAAATTTTTACAGTTATTTTGATACACCCTCCCCCCACTTCAAGCTTAACTCATAACTTTACTTAAATATAAAAATAAATTTTTCATTAATTCTTAATATTTCACTTATTATTTAAACTAGCCATCACTATATTCCATTTTTGAAACCAATGTAAAATTACAGTCAGAAATGACCCACACTTCCAGTTCAACACAGAGAATATTGTATACAGTATTTTCTCTCCCCACCCTCACCCGCATTTAAATTACTAATATCTTTTAACTAATGCATTGAAGACAAAGTATGCAAAAAAAAAAAAAAAAAAAAATATGAGAAGATCTGAATTCAATCTGTAAAAGGTTAATATCTGAATTTGTCAACTGATTATGAACATTTTCTAACCATATTAAACAGCACAGCTAAATCTTTTATACTGTATTATGTTATTATGCAAAGTCACATTCGATATTGTAATCTAGATTTGCTCCTTATTGATCTAATATACACGTACAGTATTCTTATATGCATTCTAACTCACAGAGTAGAGTACAGAAAAGTAATCCCCTCACACATAATGGACAGGCACTGGCCACAAGTCTTTTTGCCAGAGCTAAGGTCTGAACTACTGATCATTTTATTGTGGGGCATCCAATGGGCGGCCAGAATTACCTCCTATGAAGAGACAATCAATTTAACACTCAAGCCCTTGTTGGGAATTGAACCCAGGCCCCAGGCGTGATAGAATGATTTTTAAGTCACTAATCCCCATGGGCAGCAAAGTCACATTGTTTACTCTATTAAATATTCACATTAGGTTACATGGCACAAATCTACTGCAGTATCTCAATCACATTTAACTTCATTTTGAAGGTATGTAAATTTTGGAGTTTAGTTTTTTTTCTTAAAAATGACCACTTATCACAAGAGTGGAACTATGATTTAATGCTACACCAGTTTCATGTATAAGAAAAGCACACCATTGTTGTAAAGAAAGATCAATTTTCAAAACAAAATGAGATCAGATCTATTATTTTTCACCTTATTCTAATAGCTGTAACACCCCAGAAAATTATTTAACATGAAATAAATTAGGATAAAATAAAAATTCTCAGTTTTTTTTTTTTTTTTTTTTTTTGGACTGGGTACGACGAAGCCCAGGAGAAAAAAAAAATGACTACTATTCCCAAAGTATTGTTCTGATTACACATGGTTGTTTGATAATACAGATTGATCAACAAAACATGACCAGGGAGATCATTGAAAATCACATTTAAAAAACACAAATAGGCATAAAATTGAGTGAGCTTATAAGCTATGTTTTTATTTGAATTTCATCAATCTCACTTATGATGCAACAGTTCCTTTTCAATGCAGATATTTTGCCACTTTATGGACAGCAATTGCAAGAATGATAATATAGTGATACCTTATTTCCTGGAGTAGTAAATCAAATAATAGAGGATTTGCATTTTCAAAATGTTTCATATTGAAAGAATTTGCATGAATTATTTTTTATTAAATTGCTAATCCTTCTAAATAACATAATCAAAATAAATAAAAGTTTTCTTTTCACATGCTGAATCTGAAATGTAAGCAAGTTTTTCTAATTTTTTTGTTTTCTTTCCCATTATACAGTCATTAATTTAATCACACAAAAAGAACAAAGTTCCCAAAGAAACTAAAATTATCACTTTTATTACATTTTATTAAACAAAAATAAATTTTGGTACTTGTAGGTTAAAGCAGCTGAGATTTTTACAAGAAGAGAAATTAGGACTATGTAAAGGGAACAGTGATTGATCTGAGACTTTTTTCAGAAGATAAAAAATATTGCATGACTTTTTTAGAAGGAGTATTTTCTTTCAAATGAGTACTAACTAAAACAACAAGCAATTATTCCAATTTCAAAATACATAATTAAAACCTGTGACCTGTGTGTGGCAGCCTGGTATAAAATTTTAGGGTTTGAAGAAAAGTTACCATTTTTGTAATGCTACAATAAAACTTGTACATGCATCATTTATGCATATTTTTATGTATAATGATTGTAGAAACTTTTTATAAAGCTTGAACTTTATTGAATTGCAAAAGATTGTGCATGCAGTAAACTCCTACTCTAAAAGGAGATAATATGTTACATAGATGCATTAAACTTCACTTCTGGACAATAAATTCATCCACATCTTCTAAGTCAATGTGCAAGACTTTTCTGTTAGTGACTGAAATGTTATTTTGCTTAATAAACATAATTTATATTTATTTTGATAATTAC
Source organism: Cheiracanthium punctorium (assembly GCA_038373885.1). NCBI lineage: Eukaryota > Metazoa > Arthropoda > Arachnida > Araneae > Cheiracanthiidae > Cheiracanthium > Cheiracanthium punctorium. Next base: position 121,007 of record JAWZYV010011706.1, on the reverse strand, counting down.
AGAAAACATCCAATGTTTAAAGTTCAAGCTGTCTATAGCAATGTTTTTCTCAGGTTCCCATGATATTGCTTGAAGCAGGTTTTACTGAACTATGATTTGAGAGAAATTAATTTTGGAAAGGTCTATTTTTAAGAAAAATATTGTGATGGATCCCTTATGAAGATAAAATATTTTATGAAGGGTCTATTAAGGTAACCAATTTTTTCCTAAACAGACCCCTGATTAGTATCTGGAGTGTTGTATTAGCAAAATGTCGTGAATCGCTCCATTTTCAGGTAGGTCTCTAAATTTGCAAAGTTTCCATTCGCAAGTTAATTTTATTAAAATACCTCCTTCTATCATCTATAATACATATAATAAATATCTGTAATAATTAGGAATAATATGTAATAAGAAGAATGGGCTAATTAAGTAATCATTTAGAAAGAAAACTTGAAAGTGCTCAAAACAATTAAAAACATGGAGAATCACAAAAACTGTTCACATATTAGCGATGAAGTTTGAAATAATGATTGTTTAATAATTCACAACTATGTACTTATCAAATATAACTACAGATATTTGAGGATACGCAATTAAAATGGTGGAATTCATCTAAGAATGTCTGGATAACTTTCGGAAATTCAAACTCCACTCCTCCCGCTTTTCACTGAAAGAGAAATACATGCATTATGCTTATCAGCTTTCCACTTGGGTTAGTTATACATTGATCCCAGATGAGGCACATTTTAGGTTGCTTCGCTCACAGGAATGAAAACAAATAATATAAAATAAAAAACGTGCATTTTTTTACGGTAATAAAGTGAAAAAAAAGGTTTTAATCAATTATTTTTTATTTTAAAAAATCATTTTTCTGCAAAAATGTTTGCCTGATCATCGGTCATAAAACGGAATTTTATATTGAGAAACAATGCATAAAAACAGGGATTCTGAAATTCTTGAGGTGTATTCAATGCTCTATATTGATTACTGCAAGGGACTGCAAACATTTTTGTAAGGTTTTACAACCACCATCTTGGGGATATATTATAGTTGCTTGGTGACTGAATTTTGATGGCTACTATAACCTACAAGTACCTAAATTTTCAGGACTATTTCACATGGAAAATGAAGTAGATCAGTGATATCCAAGCAATGATTTGTGACTCCATTTAGAGCTGCAAGATAAATTTTTTTGAGAAAAAATGTTGGCATTTAAAATGAAAAATTTCATTAATGCTAAAATTTACTATACCTCATACAAAACAATTAGGTATATACATTATTAATCAAATTTTGGTTGTAATTTAAAAGCACACATTAAACGGTTTTCAGTCATCCTCAATGTCATAAATAGGGTCACACTACGAAGAAACTTGAATACCACTGTTGTAGACTAGAAGATATGAAATGTACCTGAAATGCTTCGTTTATCTGCAGCAGGCAAACTCACAAGAAGCTTCTTTCTTCAATGCACATTGATGCTTCGTATTGTAGAAAACAACAGTATTCACTGAACAAAAATACGTCAGCAACCTCGGCAATGCTGTTTATTTTCCGATGTGGGACTTGGACATGGCAATATCAATTCATGGTTCTCATTCTCAATTTCTGAAAACAAATTCTCTGACTTTTTCCATGCATAGCAACATTAATTTAAAAATATAAAAAGTCAAAATATGCATGACTAAATTTTTAAGGAGTATTTTTTATTTTTAACTATGAAAATATGCTTGCAGAGCAGTGTATTCATCTTGGATTTATCTGATGGAGAGATAGTAGTTCCCACGGTGCATGACAGCACCAGATTTTCAAGTGACAAAAAGTCTCAGTAATTACAGTGTTGTAATTTGTAATTATGTGATTACTAAACATAACACTTCAAGAATCAAAAATAATAATTTGTTCAACCCAAATTTTGAATTTGAAGTGACTTTCCCTAAGTTCAAAAACTTCAAGTACGCTTCCCAACATTTTCAGCACCCTGATTTTTGCACACTGCATCGCATTGCTCATCCTCACGTTTTGACTTTCGTCCTTGCAAATTGAAATAGCAAAAATTAAAAGCTTGTTCCGCATTAAGAGTACAAAAGCATATAAAAAGTAGCTATTTTAAGTAGCAACTGTTACCAAAACTTTGTTCTCCATTAAAATATATTTTTCAAATGTAATGATCAACAATGAAATTACAGAAAAGATAACTTAAAAAATGGGTGCCTATAGATTTTTTTTTTTTTTTCCTTTTGGTTGGAGGAATGGGGACTTAAAAAATTTTTTTGAAGGAGGCCAAATTTCACACTCGTAATAACTGAAGTTCCAATGTTGCTTTTTGGCACAATTTTGCTTACATCATAAAACCCTAGGGTTGTATGAGGCAAGTGCCCCCCCCTCCTTACAGGCACCCATGCCTAAAAGTTAAACTAAGTGATAAAATTTTCATGTGCAATTGATTATTCTACTGAATTACTAAGAATAAAACATAAAATCATGGTGAAATACTGCATTTTTTGGTATGGGATGGATTGTGCGTCTGAGTAAAACAGTTTTTATATACCTTTCTTAAAGTACATAATTGTTTCTGGCTAAACTATTTATAAGTAAATTCGAACAATAATGCACTCATGACTTCCTTAAAGAAGGAAAAAAAAAACTTAATTTTATGGTATAAGCCTAAACAGGGTGTATCTGCCTAGGGTGTGTCTTCAACTGAGGACTTTTTAAGGGGTTCTAACCAACACTCACATTCCATCTGGAGAAAACTGGTAGAAACTTATGACAGATCAGCAGCCTCGGGGCAGGCCCAAACCCAAGACCTTCGCAATTCAGCCATCTACCATGCAGGGATGAAGAATATGTCAAAATGTGCAAACGAGGTTTGGGGGAAATTCTGAAGCAGTGAGGAAATTTTTTTTCGAGTGCATTTAAAGAAAAAAAAATATATATATATTTTGTGGTGATGCAAGTGTCATTAAAAGAAGCATAACCTATCTCTCTTATTCCATAGGAAGGTAGCAAGATGAATAGGTTTTTTTTAACTTTTTCACCCCCATTCCATAACAATTATGATTTTTAAAAAATAGTTCTAATAGTATAATCTATGTATAGTAAATAATAGTTGTTTAAGTTTAAAGTAAAATGAAAATATTCTACAGTTTTGGATGGAAAAAGTAGCATTCTGGGGAAATATTGGGCCCTGAACATTTTCTGTACCCCTGCTACCATATTCACTGTCTTTAACAGTCGACTATAGTAGGGTAAAGGAAAAATATTGCACCACATGCACAGTCAAAGGTTACGCAGTATATGAGCAGATGAAAATTAATTACTAATGAATCGTGTGTGGAGGGGGGGAGGTAACAAGTTTCATCTTTATTTCCCCATATTTAATTTTTATTCTATCTCATAAAAATACAGAATATTGCTTCTCTTTCCTTGCTCTTGTAAAAGAAGAGAAGGCATATAAAAGAGAGAAGGGGGGGGGGAATGCAGTTTAGTAATGGTGATGAGGTTTTTTTTGTTGAGTAATGATAGTTAGCAAACTATCCACCTCCGCAGATATAGTTAAAAATATTTATCTAATAGTACCCATCATATGTGGTGATAGAATAAAAGAAACTTTTTTGTTTGTGTGCTTCTATAAACTATCTCTGTGAATTTCCAAGCACGCTTAAACTCTTAAACACAATGGGTCTCAGGGACCCGGAGCTGTGCGAAAAACCAGCCTGTTTCGAAAGAAGTGGATAAAATATGTGCTGTAGTGCAATGCCTTATGAATTACTACTCCATAAAAATCTGATTATCAGTTAAGGCAAAGCTACCTGACAGCTGTCTCCCTAAGGAGGAAAGCATCGGCCGGTATACTTTTTAAGGGAGTTTTAATAGGTATTGACGCTAAATCCAGAGGAAGTCAACCAAAATGCCAATTAGACTGACAGCTGTACAAGAGACTAGAACACTGGACCAGCACACTTCAGCTGTCTCCCCATATTTATTCTTTTCTATGAGGTTACTAGTAGACAAAAATGTATATTTAAGTAAAAAGGAAAGAAAAATTTTGAGTTTATCCTACCTTTAAGGCAACTAGTAAAAATATTCAGCTTCTGATGGTAAGTAACCAGCCAACCTACCAAAGACAAAAACCAGAAAAGTTAACTCAGCAAATTGCGCTTTTGCTTTTGACAAACAAAATAGATGGTACTTCACAAATAAACTGTTTTTCAACACGGTAAAACATCCATAAAGAGCAATAATTACATAAAACTATAAAAATTTTATTTAAGTTAAACCAGGGGACGGCAACTTGTGGCTCGCAAGCCGCATGTGGCTCTTTTGATGTAACAGATTCGGTGTCATCTGCAGCTTCTATGCACAGAAGAGAGTAAATGATGTTCAATCTGGTAGTGTGATAGTACCATTACAGACACCTAAACTATAACATATTGTTTGAAATGACTTTCACAACATCAGTGCTATAAGGCAAGTCTTGTGTTTCAATAGCAGAATATCGTTTACCAACTATGGCAAAGACACCACGTGAACTGTGTGTCGAGCGAGGACTACCTTGCACGTGGCGGAAGACTCTTCGCTGAGCAACCTGAATATATCTAAGATAAAATTATCGCAAAGAACCGTTGGCATTTATCCTACCTCTGCAAGCAACAGATAGAACAGATTCAGCTATCTGATGATAGTAACCAGCCATTACGCTGCGGAAGATACAAATACTAGAAAGTTGACTCTAGCAATTGCACTTTAGCTTATTGAAGCAAAATAGAGTGTACTAGACTGATTATTTTACAACATGCGTAAAACAGTCCAGAGCTCAACTCCAGAGATAACTATAAAAATTTGATTTAAGTTAAACCAGGGACCGGCAACTTGTGGCTCGCAAGCCGCATGTGGCTCTTTTGATGTAAAGTTGCGGCTCTCCAGTTCTATACAAAAAAAATTTATAATTTATTATCAAAACCCTTAAAAAAATACGGAAATATACATATTTTAGAAAGTGACTGTATCAACCTTTCAAGTATATTAGGCAAGTTGGAGTGTATAGGCTGATTATTTTACCAACTATGCGAAACATTCCAGAGCTGGGGGTCGAACGCAGGACTACCGCTTAACGTGCAGGTGCTCTACCACTGAGCTACTCTGGGACGATTCTCAGATGAAATTTCTCGCATTAGAACCGTTGGCATTTATCATCTTCCTCTGCAAACCACAGATGGAACAGATGAAACAATTAATTCGCGACAACTCCATTACGCTGCGGAAGTTATACATATTTTAGAAAGTGATTGTATCAACCTTTCAATAAAGCTTGAGATTAAAATAATGCCTCAGTGGCCAGTGGCCAGTGACCCTACAAAGTTCAGTGGCCACTTTGATATAGTTAGTGGCCAAAATTTTCCATACTTACGTAATTTTTGTTTTCGACACCCTTGCTCCCCCTTTCAGATATATGAAAATAATATGAGATTTTTTATTTTGTACATTTAATGATTCAGTGCTTTTTTAGTAATAATGCATGGCATGTTCCATATATTACATTCAGAAATAACTAGCTGTATTTAAAGAAATCTAAGTACTATGAATTTAAAATTTATTAATTCCTCCTGATTGGCTGCAGCTCCTTGTTAGAATCATCACATCACTGTCTGTGTCTATACTATATATAGGTACACACATGGAGGAGGCTATAGGAGCTTAACCCCCCCCCTCCCCCAAACCCAAATTAAAAGTGAAAATCTCTTAAAAATAGAGAATTGTAATAAAATTAATGATTTAAAATATTTTACTTTAAAATTTCTCTTCAGATTAATTCAAACGTATCTTTTACGAAAAATAGTTGGTTATTAAATAAATACAGTGGACTCCCAAAAATCTGCCAACCTGAAATCTGTATGGCTAAGTGATATAGAATATTTTGACATTATTAGAAAGTTGTCACTATTACCAAGTACTTGTGAAACATGAAGCCTAAGTTAAAAAAAAAAAAAAAAATTTTTTTTAAGTAAGAAACTGGAGGTAAGATAATATATATAGTATTGCAGACCATTTTCTCAACTTATGGTGTACACATAATAAAGTACTATTTATTTAATTTATCTCTCCTTTCATTCATGGAATTTATGGGGGGAAAAGGAATTGGGACTTAATAAAAGAAAGAGGATCAAGGGCCCCAATTTTCTATTAATTTCGACAGTACGCTTCCTCCTAATTTACTAATTTTGGACTTGCAAGAAGCTAACAAACGGTTATTTTACTTAAGGTAGTAGCTCCCCAACCTCCTATTTAAAAAAAAAAAAACCACTAAGCATCTTATCAAATTTTAAGGAAAATCAGATGCATTTTAAGATGGGGAAATCGTAAGCATGTGCTACTCAAACAGCCCATTTTCAAGGTTTCCACTTTCAAATAATCAAGTGTCTGATTATGTAAAACATTTTTTAACGAACGTTACACATACTAAGGGTTCAATTTACAAAGGTGAATCATATAAAAGAAATAACTTAAAACAGGGAGAAATTTTTGAGGGGGGGGGGGGGCATGGGCGCCGGCAGAATATTTCCAAGGGGGGGGGGAAGACTACTTCAACGTATGGTTACCATGTTGGAAAGAGCAAAAAAGCAACTAAAAACACTGCATACAAAAATCCAGGGGGGAGCCTGCTGGCGGCGCCCATGGGGGGGGGGATACGTTTTCGCTTCGGCCGACCAAAAATGCCTTCTATTCGTATAATCTACAGAGAAACTCCCTGTCATTAAAACGGAACTGGAAAAAAAAAAAAAAAAAAAAAGCTTGAAGTGTGAACAGGAGGGGGGGGGGGAGAAACACTTCTCTCTTCTCGGACAGCTGTAACGCTGATTAATGGAATTCTAAAGGCATGGAGATCTGTTTATTTAAGCTTTGAAGAGCGAGCGCTTTTACCAGTGATTACAAAATAAAACAAAATCAAGTGTTTTGTCTGTTTCTCTTCCCCCTCCCTCTCGCGCTATTGTAGAGATGCCAAAACTCTTGCAAAAGGAAAAACGTAATAATATGAAAGCAGCTGAAATTAGATTTATTTAAAACTGAAAACGGTATGTTTATGACATTAGTTTTTATTTGCGTATTCGAATGTACAAAATAACGTTTTTGTTCGTTTTAAATAAAGCATCTTGCGTGGTAGTTTTCGATCTGCTGTAGCGTAAATCAGGATGCAAAGAATGCCAACCTCTTCATCGACCTTTCAAAAGCAGAGGGTTTGTTTATTGTTTTCAAGTTAATAATAATAATTAAAAAAAAAAAAACGCACGTGCTTCCCGTCTACAGTTTTAGAAGGGTCATAGTAAAGATCACATGAAATTTTTTAAAAATATAATCGATTACTCTTAAGTTGACTGGACCCTGACTGAGTCGAACGACGGAAAATATACAAAGGGGAGTACTATAATTTAGAAAAATATTAGCTTCGTTCCTTCAGTACAATGTCTTATTAATGAGATACTTAATGCATCTTTCACATACAGTCATATATTGTATCAGTAGGCAAATATCAAATTTAGTTTTAAATAAAAGTCCTTTTCACTCTTCTCCTTTTATTACGGCCGTCTATTGTAGAAATTGTAACAAATTATAATTAGAATAATACTTTTGTTCAGATTTTTGCGACCACGTGTAATGTCCCACGGATATGCCTCTCTGCGTACTGGAATGTCGATGTGGATATGTAATAAAATAATGAGATGGTGCGAAGGGTCAAGGTCAACCAACGGGTCAGGTCACAGAGAGGGACCCTGAGTATTCTGTTCCGGTGCGTTCCTACCCCCCCCCCAAATGTTACATGTATGTTATCAGTTATGATGAGCTCCTCCCCTTTCTTCCCCTCCCATAGACGTCTGCAACCCTTTCTCCCCTGCTTGTCCATATAGCGCTGACATTCAGCTTTTCCTACGAGGCCGAGGGTGGGCGGGACTAAGTAAATTTTGCGCATCATCAATTTTAGACGTTTTTTCAACTGCTTTGCTTTACTTTGCTCGGACATACAGCGCCGACTTTTGTTACGGGGACGGAAACGAGGGGGGAGGGGGGGGTTGCTTGCTGAGTAAATTTTGCAGGTCGCCAATTTTGGCGACTGACAGACTGTTTTGCAGTCGCCAGGAATAATTCCACAGTCGCCACTGGCGATCTGGCGACCGCTAATCTCAAGCTTTACCTTTCAAGCATATTAGGCAAGTTGGAGTGTATAGGCCGATTATTTTACCAACTATGCAAAAAAGTCCAGAGCTACAGCTCCAGAGGTATAACTATAAAAATTTGATTTAAGTTAAACCAGGGACCGGCAACTTGTGGCTCGCAAGCCGCATGTGGCTCTATTGATGTAAAGTTGCAGCTCTCCAGTTCTATACAAAAAAATTTATAATTTATTATCAAAACCCCTAAAAAATACAAAAATATATTTTTTAGTACCTAATTTCTCAATAGCTTCTATTTCCATAATCGTTCATTACAAATCGTAACATGACCTTAATGAGATAAATATGAACTATTGTTTTTTTCTTAGAGATGAGACTCCGTGACCATGTTTACTTTCAGCCAATTTTATTCCATTTCTGTCTCACCCAAATGTCAGTCAACCATCCTCGGATAGTGCGATCGACGTTACATTGCATGTGTGTTAATTTAATCGCTTGCGGTTTTTGCGTGTCTATGCTAGTTGTTTCAAGAAGAATACAAATTACTACAATACTAAGCACAAAGCGAAGTGAATTATCTTCTCAAAGGTACATACGCGTATAACATAATAAAATCAGTAACAGAATTGGATTACATATGCGAGGATAGTGTTAACGAAGTAATAATGGTAAATAAATTATTTGTTGTTTTAGATAGCCAAGTAAAATTGAAAAAAAAAAAAAAAAAAAAACTTTTTCCAGCTTCGATGCCAGCATGGCATCTGGTTAAAAAAAAAAAAAAAGAGAACTGGTGAAGAAAATCGAGCATTCAATCAGGATTGGACGAAGTCGTTTGCATTCATATGTAACACAGATGGCCTTCTGAATTGTCTCATTTGCCACGAAAAACTCGCACACAATAAGAAGTCAAATTTGGAGAGACACTTCACCACAAAACATACCCAGTTTGCTGGTAAATATCCAACTGGTGGAACACGAATAAAAGTTGTTGAAGAGCTCCAAAAAACACAACAGTCAAGTTCCATGCTCAATAACCGGGCGCAATCTTCCAATAATATAAATCTGGCAAGCTTTGCATCATCATACTGCAAAAAGAGGAAAACCATTCACAGATGGTGAGTACGTCAAAGATTGTTTCATAGGTGCATCTGATTTGATTTGATTTGAGAGGTTGAATGAGTGAGACCCTTAGCCAGGGGCTGTCATCTCGATTGTTCCGAAGTCATGCATCTGAAGGACTGTTTCGTGATTTTAAAAACAAAGCAGAAATCCTGAAAAAAATCAAAGATTTGCCATTATCTGCTAAAACAGTACAAGGTAGAACTGCTGAAATGTCTCCAAATGTAACACATATGCCTAGTCAGATAATGTAGACGCACGCGCGCACGCCGGGCGCGGATACATTCAAAGGTCTTGCAGATAGTTTTCCGGTAATTCCAAGTTTTTATTTTATTTTATGCATAGTAACCTAAAAGAAATATCTTTTTTTAAGTCACTATAGCCCAAGCGCATTGCACAGATGTGTGCGCATATGCATATACATGTGTTCATATGTATTTAGCTATCACGAACTATTATGAGTTTGCAGATAGTTTTGGATTATGTGCGCAGATAGTTTTATCTTTTATCTGACTATGCACATATGCAAGTGGAAGACATTCAACTGGCTTCTGCCTTATCACTTGCTACAGATGAGTCTTGCGACGTAAGATGCGGCACAAGTTACCCTTTTCATGTTGCCCCAAGGTCCAAAAGAAGAATTTCTAGGATTGCTACCGCTCTCTGGGCAAATTCGTGGAGAAGACATAGCAAATACTGTGCAAAAATGCCTTTAAGACAATGGAATCGATATAAATAAAATCGTTTCTATAGTAACGATGGAGCCAGAAGTATGACAGGAATACACAGAGGGGTAACATCAATTCTAGAAAAAAGTAAATCATGAAATTCTAACGTTTCACTGCATAATTTATCAAGAAGTGCTTTTTGCTCAAACATTTCTGACCAAAATAGTTGAGGTCATGAACTTGGTAAGTAAGATTATTAACAGGCATCTTGTCAAGACCCACTCTACCATCGCCAGTTTAAAAGATTTCCTTGAATGAATAGATAGCCAGTTTTCTGACCTACTTCTGCGCAACAAAGTGCAATGGTTTTCCAGAGGTAATGTATTGCAACGTTTCGCTTTGTGCCTAGTGAAACAAAAACATTCCTCAATGAATAAAAGCATTTACCATCCCGCATTGGAAGAAAACAAATGCCTGCAAAAATTCAAATTCATGGTAGATACCACAATGAAACTAGATGAACTAAATCTAAAACTGCAAGGAAAGGGCAATCCAGCCTACACCTTGCTTGAAGAAGTAGTTTGTTTTAAAAAAATTACTTCTTTTTGTTGAAGACATGGCGATCGGTAAATTACTTCATTTTAAAATTCTGAAGCAATATTGCGATGAGACCAATGCAACTATTGACCTGAATTACTTCACCATAGCTTTAAAAAACAGGAAGGATGGATTCGCTATGAGATTCGAGCAATTCAAAACAAACAAAAGTACTCTCACGTTAATAGTAAATCTTCTCAACACAAATACAAAACTAAGTTTGCTCCCGTTTGCAGAATTTTCCCTACAATTTATCATCGTTTAAGAAATGGGTAATTCACTATGACTAAACATAAAAGCATTTTACACAGTTTTCGTAGTTTAATGTAAATGTTCGGGATGCAAATTGAAATACACAAGATATTCAGATATGTAGTAACAAAAATATTTCATTTGGGTAAATCATTTAATTCACTAATAAATATATACTATCGTATAAGTTCAAATTCATTAATGTTGGAATATTTTTTTTTAATAACTAGAGTACTCAAGTAAATACAACATAATTATTTTTGTAATAAATCAGTTTTCTTTTACTATCCTTAAAGCATTCAGTCAAAAGTCTTGAACTGCTGGGTTTAGTTGCAGTATCCAGCCAGACCAAATATTCGTTATTTCCCTAAAACATATCTTAGCAATTGCAATAGAGTCAGGGCCTGATTTCCGGAAGGTCATTCCGGGCAAGCGCCCGGGCCCCAACAGAAAAGGGGGGTCCCCAAATCAGTGGCGGCTCGTGGGATAGTACAGCAAGTACAGCCGGGCTGCACTTGAAATTATCAGCATATACTTTAAAATAATTTATTCTACTAATTTTCCTAAATTCAGATTAGAATTATGGAATTCCTACGGTAAATTAAAAAAATCTCCAAAAACTACCGTATTATGGCCAGTTCGCTCATTCAGAGAAAAAGCACTTTAATCTTCCCGCAATTCAATTTGGAAAATCTTTGGTTCAGCCCAGAGCGCTGATAAGAAAATTGGCAGCACCGTTGCCATGACAACGATTACGTAAGCAGTCCCTCCGGCATAGGCTATAATGGGGAACGCAGGTGGTACATTAAAGATTATCAAACGTCGGCAGCACTTGTGAATTTGACTCACTGATTGGCTCGAGAAGTGAGGGAGGGGGTAAGGAGAATATATGTTTGGCAAACTCTCGACTTTATATTGCTGAATTTATCAAGAAGGTAAGCCTGAATAGACGCTTAAGAATGGACAATTACCCATCAAAGCAGTATTGTTTTTAAGTAAGCAAGAACTGGCATTTAGAGGTCATGGCGAGCGAGAAAATTCTTTAAACATGGGGAATTTTAAAGAGCTTTTAAAATTAATGATATCTGAATTTAAACAACGCCTTTTTATGAGGACATCAGTGACTGATTCGCAAGTTTAAAAGAAAGGAGGATTGATTTGACTTATAAAACATAAGTAAGTTTTCTTTTTTTTTTCTTTTCTACTCAAGTTATCGTTACAAAAGAAAATTCTAAGGAAACTTCGAATCAGACACGGATTAAGGCAATTTTGAGGATAAAAGCGGCTGGTTGAAATTTATGTCCATTTTATTTAAGTAAAATAGTATCTCTACATTTTTTATGTAATTTTTTTTTCCTTGGTGAGGGCTTAATCCGCCAGCTTTCGAATTGTATAACAAAGATTTTCCATTCCTGTTCGGTGGAAGGGGGGGGGGGGGGAGCTCATATGCTTCCGGCTGCACTAACAGTTTTGAACACGGGCCGCCACTGCCCCAAATTGTTCTTTAAGTTTAAAAATTTGTAAATTATGAAAAAGTTTTCGAAAGAGGGCCCCCTAATGAAGCTTTTTGCCCAGGGCCCCCAACTCGGCAAATCTGCCCCTGAATAGAATAGACTTAGGCAATGTTTATAGTATTTAACAAACCTTGTACGGCAAAATAACCTTTCTTTCATGTAACATGGCCGTTAAAATCTAGATAAAATATGTTAACAAAACAAAATTTAATTACAACAAATAGGCCACAGCAGTAAGGGTGTCGTCACAATGCATATGCATTTTAGGTGAACAATCATTAAAACTTGAATGAATTTTTCATAAACTTACCATGAGAAGGAGAAAGATTTTGTGATTACTAAACGAATTACTTAAAATGTTAGGATAAAACTTAATGACAATTTTAATACTCAACCAGGCAAAACAATAACAAAACGCAACGCGCAAGAATCAATAATAACGGTGATCAGCTGCACCCTAACCAAAAAGACATCCACCAGTTTCGTAACTTGAGCACCGATGAAGCAAGTCGATGTGATACAATAAAGATTCAGCAGAGATATTTGCGTAAACTGAGGATTTTTAAGGATCAGATACCGGAAATTTGTTGTTCGAATCTGGCATCATATCATATCATTCACTTGTTTTGAGTTTCTGTCGAGAACGACTCATCTAACTTACTGGAGATAGCATAGCTATCTGGTAGTTGAGCTGAGTAGGGAACACGCGAGTGATATTTATATTCTTTGGCCGAAACTGTAACAGATACGCCATATTCAGTGGCGTACGCAGGGGTGGGCCCAGGAGACTCGAGCTTCCCCCCCCCCTCCTGAAATTTTCAGACTGAGAAGAATTTTTTTTTTCAATAGTGGGCTTTTTGTTTGATCATCAAATATTTCATTTTAAAAGGTGTTCGAGTTAATTTTATATACATATTTGTTGAAAACTAGAAATGGGCCATTCGTTTAAGGCCAGTTCTTGAACAGTGGCGTAGCAAGGGGGGTTTTTGTTGAGTGTCAGAACCCCTTCCCTAATTTTTTCAAAAAGGGACTTATTCTTGGCAATGAGAACCAGGCATATAAAATAGGAAGTGCACTATCCCTAGTAGCAATAACCCTTCGGTCGATGAGAGGTGGGTGAGTTTAATACGAGGAGAAGGAGCAATGGCCGATCACGGCTTTTCATCCAAAAAAGGGGAAATTTCATCGGCAACTAGTACAAAATATACGCTCGGGGGGCCATAAAGCCGACGGGATGGGACTATTCGGCGCGAAACTCATTTTGACGCAGCTTTCTCCGTGAAAATCTATGTTTCTCATGCATGAACAAAAAAATTGTGATGAATAGAAATTCGTACAATTTAAAGTGCTTCAACTTCTCTCGAAAAGGGGCCAGCGTTAGCATATTTTCGAGGGAGCCCCCTGAAGCGATGGCCGGAGAACTTATGATTTTTCGGTCTCGCAAAGGGGCCAGCGTCAGAATATTTTCGAGGGAGCCCCATGAAGCGATGGCCGGACAACTTATGATTTTTCGGTCTCGCAAAGGGGCCAGCGTCAGCATATTTTCGAGGGGGCCCCTTGAGGCGATGGCCGGACCCACTGATGTTTTTTTTTTCTCGCAAAGCGGCGAGCGTTAGCATATTTTCGAGGAGGCCTTCTGAAGCGATGGCCGGACCCACTGATGTCTTTTTTATCTCGCAAAGCGGCGAGCGTTAGCATATTTTCGAGGGGGCCCTCTGAAGCGATGGCTGGACCCACTGATGTTTTTTCGGTCTCGCAAAGGAGCCAGCATTGATTATATTGTATTATACGGAATTAAAATAGTGTTTTAAAAAAACTTTCTAATAAAGACAATTTTTATCTTTGTACGTTATTTAAAGTAAAAATGAGTTTCGCGCCGAATAGTACCAAACCAGACAGCACATAAGCTTAAATCAAGTTTGACATTTCTTTGAATTTGACGCATTAATGCAAGCTTGACAGTTCAACTCATTCTAAGCTGACAGCAAGCTTGCAGGAGTCAAGTTGAATTGTCAAGTTTAAATACAGCTTGATTTAAGCTTTAAAATTGATACTCGCATGATTTTTCCTTTTTAAAGGAGCGTTGATGGCGCCATCTGTGAAAGAGAATGGACATTAATTGTCTAGCGTCCTAATATTTGCTGAAAGTTCGTAAAAGATGTGTTTTATTTTATATTACCAGTGCCATATTACCAGCAGGGCAAACGGGGCAACTGCCCAGGGCCTACAGATTTTAGGGCCCAAAAATCTTACATCTTACACTTTTGCAATTTTAAAATAAAATTACAAAGGATAAAAAAAAAAATTCAGAAGTTAAATATTTTTATTTTAATTATAAAGTATGAACAATGAAAATAATTCAAATTTACATTTGTATAAATTAATTTTAACTTATTTTTAATTCTTCGAAATGCTCTATATGAATATAGCATACCAATATGTAGGAAAATAACCACATTTGTAAAGAGAATTTTTAGTGTTAAAAAATAGCAAAATTTTTCAATTATTTGTTATTTTAAGAGATATTTACAAAAATGACTAAAGTGTTTGTATTCCATACATGTTAGCAACTGTGATATAGCATTTCGAAGTAACGTTTAACTATCTGTTTCTTTCATTTCAGATTACTTAGCACAAAATTTGTGTTAATAAACCCATTCTATATTTCCAAATATGGAAATTCTTCAAAATAAAATACAATTATACTACGAAATTGATTGAAATGTCAAGCTTAATGCAAGCTGGGCAAGTGTAAACTAGAACACTTGATTCAAGCTTGCATCAAGCTTACACGATTGGAATTTTCAAGCTTAATTCAAGCTTATTGACTTGATAAATCAAGCTCGCTGCAAGTTTGATGCAAGTTTGCTGTGCTGTCTGGAAAACCGTAAAGCCAATCATCGTTTCTCGATGACTCCGATGAAATAACGAAAAGAAACCGATAAACTGTTTAAATTATATTTGTTAATAAAAAATAAACGACTGGCAGCAAAATTTTCAAAAAATGTCCGTTCTGTTTATTATGTTTTCGTTTTTTGGATGCTAACTTTCCGTTTTTCTGAAAAAAAATCTTCCTCCACCGAGTCCAAACCCTGAGCGTTCGGAGTCACAGACTAGCGCTCTACCACAAGACCATCCAGACTTATCATGCATCAGCCAGAGATTGAAGTACCGGTTATGTTAGTCTCAGATTGGAGGAGTGAAATTTTGACAAAGTACTATTCAGCTATTATTAATAACTAGGCGTTAAACTGAGCTCTATCTAGTCTCCACATATGGGATCTCGGTCAAGGGGTGGGGGTGTCCTCCATGGGGGTCTTTATAAGGGGTCCTAACCCGTATTTACGCTACGTTTTGGAGGACGCCAGCCATATATGTTTCCTAACATATGCATTGTGCGAGTACAGTTTTATATTCCGAACGGAATTCAAGAAAACTCCAAACGGTTAGGTCGGCGGACGCGACCTGTTTTGAACCAGAAACCTTCCGCCTCCCAGTTCAGAGCGCTATGCGCTCGGCCACTGGTCGGACTAAGTCAATGATAATGGAATATAAGCAATTGGGAACTTTGTTGTACATATGATTGCAATGTCATTCTCCTATTATTATTATTTATAGTCAAATTATTCGATTGGTAAGAAATTAATTTCACTTTTTACCAATGTATGTAAGTAGCAATAACATTCAAAATGAATAATTAAAGAACAATATTGCAAATTGTATAGGAATTTTAGTATGATTTTAACTTTCATATTTCTTGGATAACTTTTAAAAATTAATTGATTTCTCTTCTTGCTGTTTACATTAAGGAGGTTTCAAAAGAGTTGCTCCTTTAAATGAAGTTTCCGTTATCCTTATAATGCTGTTGACGCTCAAATAGATTTTCTTATCTTTTTTTAAACACTTTTTTTTTAATTATTTAAATATTACAAACGAGATTTTATATAATAAACACTTACTTTTTTTTTGTAAATATTTCTTTTCAAATTTAAATTTTGTGGGATGGGGCGAGGGGGATACCACCCTCCCGCCCCGTCCCGACCCCAATATAAGAAATTTGAAGTAAATTATGCGTTTAATTCAAGCATTGTTCCATATTTCTCTCAGATTATGCAAAGGCACATCTGAATTACGCAAATAATTATAGGAATTTAGGTAAAATGTAAACCACTGGTACACCTGCAAGGCCCGATGACTAAAGAGCTGCAGTTTCGGATAAACAATTGTTTGTCGGTTTCCCATCGGCGAAATTGCTCGTCTAGATCACCTCTATGCATCAATAAAAATTCATCTATTGCGGAAAATCAAAAGTGCTCTTGCCGATGTCTTAATACGATGAGTCGGCGAGTTAACGATGAGTGGATGAACGTCCATGCAGAAAACGAGCAGTCATTGTTACTAGGGATATCTTCCATCTTCTAATTTTTAGTTAGAAATTTTAGAGGCA
Organism: Cheiracanthium punctorium; assembly: GCA_038373885.1. Taxonomy (NCBI): domain Eukaryota; kingdom Metazoa; phylum Arthropoda; class Arachnida; order Araneae; family Cheiracanthiidae; genus Cheiracanthium; species Cheiracanthium punctorium. The sequence goes on along the minus strand of JAWZYV010011706.1, from coordinate 104,257 downwards.
TTTTATGCAAAACTTTCTTTTACTATTGTAAATATGAAATGAAATAGAAGTTCTTTGTGTGCAGTTGAAATATCCGATGATAAAGACAGATTCTTTACAATAGATTAGAGGACTCTATAACAACAATTAATAATGGAACCTCATCTTCACTACTTTTTCCAAGCTTAGCCACTGTTAATCGAATTATTGTTCATTTTTCTCTCATGTATCCATCTCCTAAGCTCAAGGGCCAGATGCACTGCCCGGGGCAACCAGTAGCCCTGAATAAGGGACCTCAATGTACATTAGAAAGGGCCTTTTTGAAGCTGACAATTTCCGGATCTCAAAACTTTTCGTTACTGCATTGCCTAAAACAATCCCTAATTTTTTTTATTATTTTTTTTTCTGGCTACGTACTGTTCTTGAAACAGAACAAATTCCTTCTGTTTAACTTTTACATCTGGGCGTGCTGGGATTGAAAATTTATTCAGGCAAAGATCATAGCAGAAACAAGTTCTTCTTCTTTTTTTTTTTTTTTTTTTTAAACTTCCATTCGTTGAAAAATGCACTACTGTGCACGGTCTTGTCTTCAGGCTTGCCACTTCTTTCGAACAATAGGATAGCCCCGAATTTCTCTGGACGGTCTGAAGTATACTTATCCCCTGATTCTCCTTGGAATGCGAATTAGTTCCAGATGTTTTAACCACGTTTTCCTGAAGTAGCACCGGAAAAAGAAGGCTCAGTCGATGACGAAAAAACTGCTTTTTTGAAATTGCTGGACTATTTTATGCATTCAAACACATGTTCCCCCCCCCCCCCCTACGGCTAGGAGAAATCACGACCCCTGATTCTAGTCTTGTCTGATTCATGGAGAAAGACGTGGGATTCTACGTTATTCTTTTTTCAGTGTAGCCGACGTTGGGTAATATGAGTATCAGTAGCGACAAGAATTGCTGAACAGTAGCATTGCTGTATCTGTTAAAGCTATGCGAAGTTAATTTTTGTGTTGTCAACTTTTGGTTCTCTATGTAGCAGTAATAATTGTGGTCCGTTCGTAATTATTTGAAAAATGAAAAATATATAAAACTCTGAAAAACTTTTTTTTGTTGTGAGTTCATCTAAAACAGAACAAAATTAAAACAGTGTGAATACTGCGAATACTGCGTCTACATCTGAAGAATTAGCATGCCCGATTAGAGATTCATCAGTATTTGTGACACCACTGGCCTGTTCGACATTGAAAGACAATGAAAGAGAAGTCAAAGTCTCACGTTGAAACAGCGGCATTTGGAGTGCCCGACACGCACACAACAAAAATTTCTGAGACGTTTGGTATATTTCACTCTTTGCTAATCCCACAACGAAATCCATGTCTGACTCTGAGAGGACAACATTATGAAAAATATCGATTCCTTCTGCAAATTACATTTTTCCTGAGCGAAAATCTGGATCTAAAAAACGGCGATTTCAGATATCATGACTCCAAAAAAGTTTTTGGCTAGCCTATTCAAAAACTGAAAACGGCATTTATTGCAAATATTGCGTTTTGTTCCTCCAACCGATTTCGTTGCCGGGAAAGGTAGTCACCAGTTCCTGGTTTGAAATTTTGAGTTGGCATATTTTATAGCTCTCCCTCCCCTTCAATCATGATGCTCTCGCTACGCCCCTGGTCTAGGGTTCAGTCCTGCGCGTGGCTGTCGATCTAATTGTTTGATGTTTTGGGTGGTATTCTCCAGATGTAACGTGAATACGCGTTAGGAGACTTTGAAAAGTCTTTTCCCTACATCATCCCCTCTTTAGGCAGATATCCCTCATGTACCATTGTCTTAACCACACAATCAAATCAGAAGAGGTTTCACCTCATCATTGCAAGATTAAAAATTTGTTGGTGTGAAAATAATCATCGTACTGCAGACAAATTTTCAAATTAAACATCACTTTATAATCTAGTACACTTTCCTTCTTAAAATCTTCTTGGTTTATGTGAAGTATGATAAGTAAGTATAAAATAAGGAAGCTCTTATTTTTCAAACTCCGACATAAATAAAATATTACGCAAATAGTCTCGTACACTCTCTGATTGCAATCCTTGCTCCACCCACCTATAATTGTTCTGTCACTAGCATTATGTCAGTTGTGCAAGTAATTTTACTTTCTTTTCTGCCTTCATTCGTACGCCATTGCTGTAGCATTATTCTTATTGTAAATTAGTAGGGGTTGGCAATTACTCGCAAAATATAAATGATATCGCCAAACTGATTTCAGTTATGAGAAAGTATTTTTTGATGCCGAACTTGGCGATAAACGGGCAAATGAGCCCAACCTAAGTGACTTTTGACGAAATATCCCAACCCCTGTTAAGGGCAACTCGTTAAGCAGCGGTTGTAAAAAGACGGTTTTTTTCCCATTTTTGGAGTGATGGTGTAATCAGAAGGTGACCAAATTACTATGAGACCACACCTGAGCTATCTCTTTTCAATAAAAGAGGAATTTTGAAAATCAGTACACGTGGTAAAAAACTATGGCTGAACATACATAGTACATATATACAGGGTGTCTCAAAAACGTTATAGCACGCTTTAGTTCTTTATTTATTAGAGATAAGTGGGTAGTGTAAGCTATGTAAAAAATGTTCAAGAGAAAGTAAGTAAAACGGAAAATCATCATGCTAGAAAAAAATATCTTTATAGATACACAAAATTCTTTTTTCAACTATTTGTTTGAATATTTTTTTAAGCATGAAAATGCGTGTAAAATACATTGCATATGATACTTTCACGGACACATTAAAGAAAATAAAGTCGAACAACGTAAGAAAAAAAAACTGGTAATTTATTTGTAAGACAAACGTTGAAAATTACAAAAAAAGCAGATAAGATAATTACAAAATAAATTATTAAATATCAATAATCAAAAATCATTATTATTAAAAATCAATAATAGAATAAGTAAAATTCTGAGATTCAAAGTTTTTAGCGGCAACCTAAATTAGAATCTTCAAAACTTCAAAAATGCCACCATGCAATACAAGTGCACTTCCATTCAATCATTTCAGGCATTCACTTGACTATATTCTGGAGTAATATAATGGATCCAAAGTACATCAAGAACAAATAACTGCCTGTCGAATTTTCCCTCTTGAGTCTCGCCGGCTGCTCCTCTTGCATTTCTTTTAGATCATTTCCGATTTCGATCATCTGTACAATTGGTACATATAGACCTTGAAAAATCGAAGAAGTTCCTCCAAGGAAAATACTGCACGACGTATTGGAGGCTCATTTCGAGGTTCGTGTACATGATGAAAAAAAGTAGAAAAGATTATATGCAAAATTTTAAAAACAGGACTATATTTTCACTAATATTTCAAATACAACTTCAATAAAATAAAAATTAAAACATCAATTTTATTAATTTAAGGGTTTGCTGCAAAAAACAAGTGGTTCTATTCTATGGGGAATAGATTTCAATATCCTATTTTCCAGAAAGAAAAAAAGAAAAAACACTCTTTCGATTCGTAGCAGGTGTATGTAGCTTCAATCATAATCTTTTGTGTTACTCAAGAGATGCAACTGCCTGATTCGATGCTTTTTTTATTGCTCATTAGAAAAATCTATGTTTAATAGCACTGAATTCCAACTACTCACGTTTAACATTAAACGTACTCCATGTTGGTATTATTATTATTATTACTATTAAATAATAGTTAATGATGAAACGCGCTTTTTTCCTAAAAGATAAGTCCACATTAATTTTTTTCACAAAATTCCTTAAGCAGGTTTTATAACAATTTAGTCATATTCACACTTTTAAATTTTCTATACGGTTTTGAGGAACTAAAATTTTAAATCTAAAAAAGAGCATTAATTGATAGTTATTTCCCCTCTTTCTTTTAAATTTTAACCGATTTACTCCTCACTCCATAAAATGCCCCAGCTGAGTGCGAGTCGTGTGCATGACCGAGACCGATATTGACTTCCTGCGAGACGCTTCCTGGAAGTGGCCAGTCACAACCCACACGTCAGCAAATTTTGACATTGCATTTAATGATTATTAAGAAATTTTTCATAGTCTGGTTTGACTAAAACGCGTTTTAAAGGTACAGACAACCGGGAATCGGCACCCCAGTGTGAGGCGAAACGTAGCCGAGACCGATATTGACTTCCTGCGAGACGCTTCCTGGAAGTGGCCGTTCATCACTCACACTTTGATTTCGAGGTAAATGCTCCGCAGTCCTCTGTTCCGATTTTTTTTTTTTTTAATTTAAGAAGTCTTAACAGATTTTTTAATCCCTGAAGTATTAAAAGTTTTTTTTTTACTCGTTTAATTCTTATATTAAATATGATACCCAGTCGGATTATTTTTTTATTTAAAATTCGAATTTTATTTTAAAAGTTATTTGTTCAAATGCATGAAATTGAAATTCGCATCTCACTTTAAACACATTTCATATGTATGTTGCTAGTACTACGAAGTGTTTCGATAACAGTTGAATTTATATTAATTTTTCTTCACAAAATTCCTTAAGCAGGTTTTATCACAATTTAGTCATGTTCACACTTTTAAATTTTCTATAAGGTTTTGAGGAACTAAAATTTTAAACTTAAAAAGAAGCATTAATTGATAGTTATTTCCCCTCTTTCTTTTAAATTTTAACCGATTTTATTCCTCACTCCATAAAATCCCCAGCTGAGTGCGGGTCGTGTGCATGACCGAGACCGATATTGACTTCCTGCGAGACGCTTCCTGGAAGTGGCCAGTCACAACCCACACGTCAGCAAATTTTGACATTGCATTTAATGATTATTAAGAAATTTTTCGTAGTCTGGTTTGACTAAACTGCGTTTTAAAGGTACAGACAACCGGGAATCGGTACCCCAGTGTGAGGCGAAACGTAGCCGAGACCGATATTGACTTCCTGCGAGACGCTTCCTGGAAGTGGCCGTTCATCACTCACACTTTGAATTCGAGGTATATGTTCCGCAGTCCTCTGTTCCGATTTTTTTTTTTTTTAATTTAAGAAGTCTTAACAGATTTTTTAATCCCTGAAGTATTAAAAGTTTTTTTTTTTTTTTTTTTTTACTCGTTTAATTCTTATATTAAATATGATACCCAGTAGGATTATTTTTTTTAATTTAAAATTCGTATTTTTATTTTTAAATTATTTCTTTAAATGCATTAAATTGAAACTTACGTCTGACTTTAAACACATTTCACGTGTATATTTTTTAATTTTTGTTTTATATTTTACAAATTTTAATGTTATCAGGAAATGAAATCTAAATCCAGATAATTTTTTTTTAATTCAAATCTTCTTTTTGTATTGGTTTTAAATTCAACTATTCGCGGCTGTCGTCAAACTTACCCTTTCTTAGTACTGAAAATATTTCCATTTTCACTTGTATTATGTAACAATTGTTTGTATTATTATTTTTTTTTCCGAATTACTTTTTGTTAATTTTGTTTAAAAAAATTATTTAAGCTTGTTTTACATATTTAAGAATTTATGCATGTTTTGCATGTGAAATTTTTTCTAATGTTTAATGTACTGAGAATGTTCTTTTAATAAATTGTTCTTTTAATTTAGTAAGAATGCTAAATTTTTTTATTAATAAAATAAACCGACTTTGATATTTTATTTCCATTTTCCTTAATAATTTTAAACAATTATTCATCCTATCCACAAAAGTCCCATCTGTGAGGAAACTGAATTTTAAATGTTTTTACACTTGTTTGGTTTTCTTCCCTTTCCATGCTAATATTAATTCATATTTATGTTTGAAAGTTTTTGTATAACATTAAATTTATTATTACAAAGAAACTTTACTTTTTTTACGAATTTAAAATTTTAACCAATTTGATCTCGAAATTATATTTTTGCCAAAATTACCTAAATTGACTTAAATGGTAAAAAATTACATATTTCTATTGATAAAAAGTACGATTCTCGAAGCTTGTTGTTCATTTTTTTAAACTTATTTACTTAATAAAGCGCTATGTATGTAAGTACACCACATTTCTTTGTAAGATGCAAAAGACGGTTTAGTGAATTTAATTTGACTTCATCTTGGTTTTATTATTTTTGTCGCTTTTTAAATTTTTGTTTAAGTGATAATTTAAATTTTGAATTCACACTTAAGGGATATTGTCACTCTATTGCTTATCATTACAGAAGAGTCCATACTGTAATCTGATGAATAATTTTAACTTTATCATAGTTTTTTAATAAGAATTTTGAACTAATTCTCAAAGTTCTTTTATCGCATTTGTAGTAGCTTTCAAAGAATGATTTAGTAATTCAAACTTTTATAAGATATCGAATATCCAAAAGGTATAATCTTGCATTACTATGCGCATCTTTCTAAGGTATTTTAAAAATTTCTGAAATAAAAATGTAACAAATATATTTTTTGTTTCAAATTGTGTGTGCTTATTTACTAACATTTCTCAGTACCGTGCAATTCATTAAATTATTATTTGAAGTTAATGAGAATATGTAATTTTATTTTATTTTATTTTTATTTTTATTTATTAAATTATTTGTTTTTGCATGCGGAGTTCAAGTATGACATGAAAAGTTTATGTTGCCTATAAAATTTTAAACTTTAATACTTTTTTATGTATATGACCCTTTAGTATTAAGCATACTCAATAAAATTACAGAAACATTAATTGAACTAAAACGAAACCTTTCTCGTCTCACCGCACATCAAAAATGAGCTGGAGCCATGACTTGAACTCTATTAGTTTGTGTTCTCTGGAATCTCTCCGAATGTTCTTTAACGTATACCATCAACTACTTAAAGTGCTGTCGAAAGCTTCACACCTAAAAAAAAAAAAAAAAAGATCAAACATTGTGTTATGATAGCATGTTTAAAAAAGGTTCAAAATTCTTTTTAAATTAATTTGTTTATATAAACTTCTCATTTTAATCAAACTTGTAAATCCTTGAAAAGCGTTGACTTTTCTTTTGTGTTATGGGAAGCCTACTCAAGGGGCATCATGAAAATAGTCTAGTTTTGAAATGATTAAATGTTTTTAAGTCAAAAGTACATTTTTTGTTCAATGATCCTTAGCCGAATTTCAGTATATATCTCTGATGTATAATAAAGATACATTAAGGAACTTACGATTTGTTTTCTTTGGCGACAAATGACATCTTTTCTGGGGTTGGCATATTTCAAAGATAACTAAGTTAAGTAAACCGGAAAATACATGTTCTAAACCAATGCACGATTCTCACATTCGCTTTCAAGCTAACTTCACAAAATCTTTTTTTTAAATGATATTAGTTATGTATTGTTACAAAATGTAGTTTGGGGAACAATGAGATGAAAAGCGATCAACAGTGAAAGTGGTTCTTGCATTGTTAATTATTCGCTCCTATTGTTTACAGTACTTTCTATTGTTGTGATATACAACAAATAGAAATATCTTTAAAATGTGGATTTCAAAAGCATGATTTTATGCACAAACCTTATTTTACATTCATCAACACCAATAAAATAAATACTATGCATAGATACCAGGAACGTAACCAGAGAAGGGTGCTAAGGGGGCTGAGCCCCACTTAGTAGTCTCTCAGCCCCTCTTCCGAGATTTTCAAAGGATTTTTTTTAACTTATTGATACGCAGGGATGTTTAGTGGAATTACGATGTGTGACAAAAACACAAAACCGTAGCGCTTTCTTTAAATTACTTTTAGCTTAATTTGCTACCTGGAGCAGGAATTCCAAGGGGGAGGTAAATCTAAAAAAAAGCGAAATCTTATCACCCCCCTTTTTTTTACATTTGAATTTACCAGTGAATTTCAATGAAAGAACTACTAATGGAATGAATTGAAAACATTTTTAAAATACCGTATACCTGATAGAAACAAATGTAATTTGAGTTCACCGCACCAACAGCTACTCATAACAGTTCAACTGACAGAACATAATGCGAAAGTTAAGTACTCAAAAACAAATAAAAAATTCAATTTTAAAGTCCAATTATTAGTTTTATATAATATCTGCACACACTGTATGTATTTTATATATCTTTCTTCTTATATAATTTTATAAAAACTTTTTGTAATAAATATTTTCTAAAATAAACTATATTCAATTTATTTCGATACGAAAATCAATTTATGAAATATTTTTTACAAATGACTATTACACAGTTTATTTATTTATTTTATTTTACGATATTTCACTGAGAAAATAACTAAACCGGTCATTTTAGAGTACGCGATCAGTTACAAAATATTTTATTCAGTAAACTACAGATGTTTGAAAATGCAGCATTATTGAATACGCTCATCACAACATGTGTAAATACAAAAACACTCTTAATTTTTTATTTATTTATTTTTATTTTTTAGCAATAGGGTGCTATTTCGTTCAGTTCCAGGTTTTTGTCTACGCTACTTGATTTGCCATGATTTGTAGACAGGTTTCATCGACATGAACTTTCACGGTAAAGGTCTTTTCAAATGTATTTGCCAGATAACGCAGAGGTTGCGTGGGAGGGGGGGGGCGGATTGACATCTTGAAAATCGCAAAAAGTTTGAAATTTTTGATAATGGATCGCCAGGTTTACTGCCAAAAAAAAAAAAAAGCTTCAAAACCGAACCAAGCTAGGTGATATCCTCCGAATTTGCCTAGAAACTAGGAAAGTATAGTTAAAATATATGCCTGGCGAAGATTGTAAAATAGTGTTAGCAGGCGATTTTAATTTAGATTTCCATTCCAAATATGTGTTTTATGAAACAAGAAAGACAAACATGTCATGCTCATGCATTATGATGCACATTACAAACAGCATATAAAATGGTGAAGTACAGTTGGAATGTGGTTAGCGAAGATTCTAAAACAGTTTCATTAGATTTTGATTCCAAAGATGTGTGTTCTATGGAACAAGAAAGAGTGAACTCCTATTTTAATGCCCCCCTACTCTCGCCAACCTAAAAAATTGCCGCACTTTGGCGGATTTTAATATGTGCGCCGGCACAGCCAGCTGCGTCAAAAAAGGTCTCTAAATCTGTGGCATGCGATGAACGTTTCGATCGTCCGCCATCTTGCTGGTAGATAAGTCGAGCGATGGCAACGGCTGCCCTTTTTTTCAGCATTGGGCAATCTATCCAGCTGTTCTCGCATTCTTCCATTTTCCAGCAGATGTCAGTGCTGTTAATCGTGACAATTTTTTTTACGGGAAATGACGGGCTAAAAACTAAAGGATTCTCGTGGAGCTATGTCGCCCGCAACTATTTTTATAGAAATCAAATCTATTCTTCGTGACTGGCAACAGTCAAACGTCAGAGTTTGGTGTTCCCAGAGCGGGAACACTGCGCGTTGTGAATTGCTTTTTGCGCAAGTGTTAATTGCTTTTTTGTTCCTTTCATTTATAAATTTTATCAAAACTACACTTATGTAAACGTTTGACCACTAGGGCATCATCACTTGTAATGCCATCGTGAGCAGAGAATGAAATCAGAACACGTGTTTCGCGAGTGTGTCGGATTACCAAACGTGCCGGACTAACCGACCGCCGGATTATCAATACTGTACTGTACTATACAAGTTTAAATTTATCACTAAACTTTGTAATGATAAATGTTAGGAACCACCTGCTCTTGCGGCCCTCTTGTCCGGGGGTCCATGTGGCACCTTGTCCTTCCTTCCCCTCCATTGTTATGTTACGCCACTGGTCACTGCACGCCGGAGGAATGCGGGATGCTTAATTAATAGCACCTCCACTTACCTGAGGAAATATTTGTCGATAAACGATAACAAGATAGCGTTCCATTTTGCGAGCGTTTTATCGCGATCCTGCATAACACCACATACGTTTATCGCGATACCCTCTCCCCCTCCCCGTGGCAGGTATAGAAATCGAACTGATAACAGCAATAAATGCAACTGATAAACCCTTACCTTTCTGTTTCCATTTTGATTGTTCTGCGGCCGATCGAAGCGGAACTCGGTTCAACCCAACTCAGCATGTTCATGCGCTCGTGCATTATTGCTGGAATTTTTTTAATTTGCATAATGAAAGGTAAGTGGCTGTTTTTGGCGATCCTAATTTCTGTTCGGGGAAGGTATTAAAATGTCGAATGCTTCAACAATACGTTCGATCAGTTTAAGTTTTATGAAAGGATTGAGAACCCGCTTTATTTATTTGCTTTTACGGCTAAGAAAATAGGTATTGTTACTTTGCTTATTTTATTTATTTTGTGTTGCCTTTTTTTTTAGGGATGCAACGGATATCCGGCAAACATACTGCATCTGGCCTATCCGGCCAATGTACCGGATAATTGGCAGTAGCCGGATATTATAAATATCCGGCAGTACATCCGACCTAAAATTACATACAGAGAAATAACATAAATAAACATAATAAATGAATAAATTCCAAAAACTGCAATAATAAAAAATGGCAAAAAAAAAAATTGTGAAAATATTTTGTTTTCAATACTTTTTAGAATGTATTTTTATCATGTATAGAAAATGGGAAAAAAAAATAAAGTACTTCTATCTTTTTTTAAGGAGTAAATTATTACTGGAAGAAAATATTGTACAAAAATCACTGCTTTTTAATCTTTGTAAGAATTCGGTTATCTTTTTTTCCACCATAAATTTGACCTGCTTATGAGAATAGTGTACTTGCTGTAGTACTGCTGGCTGGTGAGAAAATGTCCCCCCCCCCCCAATTTTAATAAAGTAAGGAAATTTGTTACATTGATTTTCTAACAGTTGAATGGAGATGCCTTTCTTTCAAGAACTGATCTTTTAAGATATGTATCTAACTCTTGAGGGAGAACATCCATGACTTTGTTATTTGTATGACTTTAATTGCAGTAAAACTGGTACTCAATTCATGGAAACAATCCCGAAAGGATTTCTGATTTTGGAATTAAATTATTTGAGACTAGTGAGAAAATTTAACCCATTTATGCCTAGCGTCCCTTTTTTGGGACGACATTTTCGCTATTAGTCGAAAACGTTATTTATTTTTCCTAGCCTTTATACATACATATCCCCCCCGGAGGGATACATACAGTTCATATCCCCCCCTAAAATTTTCCAGGCGCATATCCCCCCCCGAAATTTTTTCCTGGCTACGCGCCTGGTTGATGACAAGCCTAAGTGCGCAACACGCTCATGAAAGTTCTTTATAATTAACTTTGAAAAGTAATGCTCATGAGGAAGTAGAATCGGGTGTTTTTCACCGTAAGTTAAATTCGCACATTTTAACCTTCCCTGAACTCTCAGAATTTCGTTTGAGTCAATGTAAGGGTTTAAGTCCTTAACCCATTTATGCCTAGTGTCCCTTTTCTGGGACGACATTTTCGCTATTAGTCGAAAACGTTATTTATTTTTCCTAGCCTTTATACATGAGTATTGAGCCTCAACTCTACAAAATATTTTAAAATGACCCAGTAGGATGTTGATATTTAGATTTTTATGCATAATGATTTTAAAAGAAATCATCCCTTGTTCAAGAATTTGACATCAGAAATTTATCTATTATTTCTGTCGTCAGTAAAAATCGAAGAAAGTCGCAAAAATATCCAGGCACAAATGGGTGAAAGAAAAAAAGTATTAGCTCAATGATCTAAGAAAACTAGTGAAAAAAAAAAAAAAAGAAAACATACTGCTGCCGGATATCCGGCTGAGAGTTTGGGCGGATATTTGTATCTAGTATCCGGCCAAATTGATATCCGTTGAATCACTACTTTTTTGTCTATGTTATTCTTACGGAACCAGTAGAAGAGATTGCAAGCACTCTAAAGCAAAAATGTGATTGATCAGAGGCTGTGGCGTAGTCCTTAGAAAAATAGTGGTGGGACGTTCATCTTTGAGAAATTTAACCTAAATGTGTGTAATTAGTTAAATGTAATTATTTTTATAAACAATAAATAAAATTAACGAAGTCATTAACCCATTCGTGCCTGGATATTTTTGCTACTTTCTTCGATTTTTGCTAACACCAGAAGTAATTGATAAATTTCTGATGTCAACTTTTTGAACAAGGGATGATTTCATTTAAAATTGTTATGTATAAAAATTGAAATGTCAACATCCTACTTGCCATATTAAAATATTTTGTGGAATTGAGGTTCAATACTCGCGAATAAAGGCTAGGAAAAATAAATAACGTTTTCGAATGATAGCGATAATGCCGTCCCAAAAAAGGGACGCTAGGCATAAATGGGTTAATTACTGACTTCAAAACGAGAAGGGGTACTGTACTCAACGCGTATGTTTATATAGATACAGGGTGTATCTAAATTGTTACAACAAAATATTATGGAGACAGGGCACATAATATGGAATCAGGATCACATAGCAATGTGGGGTCAAAAACGTTGTCTTCATGTAGTTGTTAATAGTCACTTTGGAACGGGTGCCGAAACAACAGTGAACTTTCCGACCATTGTTTGTCAAAAACTAACGTATTTTTCTCAGAAAACATGTGAGTAAAATTCGTAGTTTAAAAATTCTACTTTATTTCTTGGATGAGATTTTTGGAGACAAGCCCATTGTATACGAAACTTGTTTAAGAAATTTGACAAACACTTCAACACTTTTCCTAAAGTGATTATTAACAGCTACACGAAGACAGCGTTTTTGACCCCACATTGGTATGTGATTCTGATTCCTTATTATGTGCCCTATCTCCCATAATATTTTGTTGAAACAATTTAGATACACCCATAGAATCACATAGCAATGTGGGGTCGGCAACATCGGCTTCATGTAGCTGTTAATAATCACTTCGGAAAAAGTGCTGCAACAACAGTGCACTTTCCTACTATTGTTCGTCAGAAACTAATGTATTTTTCGCCGAAAACAGAAGACTAAAATTCATAGTTTCAAAATTCTATTTTATTTCATGGATGAAATTTTGAGACGAGCCTATTGTATATGAAACTTGGTTAAGAAATTAGACGAACACTTCAATACTTTTCACAAAGTGATTATTACCGGTTAAGTGAAAACTGCGTTTTTGACCCCACATTGCTATGTGATTCTGATTCCTTATTATATGCCCTATCACCCCTTAAAGTTTTGCCCAAGAGTTTAGATTTACCCTGTATATAGATGTGATAGCTCAGGTGTGGTCCATACGAATTTGGTCACGTTCTGATGGTCTATTATGGTTCCGAAAATCTGAAAAGAAAAACGTGTTATTAAACGGTTACTTAAAGGTTTCCAATAAGAATGCTGGTCATATTATGTTAAACGTCGCCACGGTTGGCCACTTATGGCGATTGATTGCCAAATTTGGCGTCAAAAAATAAGTTCCCAGAGTAAATTTTAGCTCTGCAGTATCTTTTATATTTGGCGAGAAATCACCAAATCCTACTGTTTTACGTGACGGTACAACTTGGCATTTCGTACACGGCGAGATGAAATATTTCGCGGTGGACATACAACATAGGGATAAATTTGTCCCTCCTGAAGTTGGCAAATAGTTATACAGTAGACACCGGTTATGACATACACTCACGGGACCTAAAAAAGTAGGGCGTTATAGCCGAAGTACGTTATAAGTAATACCGGCCGTAAGATTCAATATTACACAAAAAAAGAAAGTGGGCTCATAATTTCACTGTAATGTTTATTTTAAACAGGTCTGATTTTTTAAAATTTAAATTAAATAAAACCAGAATTTTTTTTATTCCTAAAAATTTTTATTAAGATAAATAATCAGTAATTTTCTTTTGTTTTAAATGAGCAGATGCTACTTCAAAGATACCGTTTTGGATATCCATAATAGACTTTTGTAGAGTCACTGCATCATCACCATCAGAATTCAAAAAATAGCATTAATGTTTTTGCAACATGTAATGCTTTATACTTCTATCATCAGAATGATTATAGAGGGCTTTTCAGAAGGCATACATTGATGAATAACAAAGAGAAAACATGGTCTTGTTCTTAGCCCTGACTAGCAGGTAAGAGGTAAAAGATAGCTCCCTTCATTCATAGACAATTCATCTCGTTAGAGATTCTGAAAACTGACAACTAGTGTTTTTGAACGTACTGAAATTTCCGAGAAAAAGGAAATAAAATGCTTAAGAAAAGCAAAAGTTTATTTTTGGCTTTGGTATAAAATGTACATTATAGCCGAAGTACGTAATTTTGTTAAGTACGTTTTAACCGAAGGTAAACAACATTATAAATAAAGGACTTCAATCGGGACCTATAGCTTCTAGGTACGTTGTAACCGATAGTACGTTATATCCCAGGTCCGTTATAACCGATGCGCACTGTAGTCTTGATAACACAGAGCTTTCGTAATCAAATTTAGAATTGGTTTTGCTTACCACTGTCAAGGTTTGACCACTGACCTAAATTGGCTGAACTGGACTGAGGACTTCTTATTCTTTATTATGGTGCCTATTTTGCTCTCACGTAAGGATACAGTTCTCTTAAATTTCGAGACGAGTTAGGCCGAAAGTTGGTCAGTCTCCTTAGGCCAGTACAACGTGGCTTATCTTTTATTCAAATGTTTTATGAAATATCAGGCTGTAACGAAAGTTTTCTGCCACATCTCCTCGATTCAGCTCATACGGTACCCAGCGATTGAACTTGTACGTAAAGTTTATGCGATGGATGGATACCGTGACTAATGGACATGGCACTAGCCTCTAATGCCTTAGCTAGCTTTCGAGTGGTTGAATACTGATCTCACACAAGTTCTCGCAGCGAGTCTCGTGTACATGAGTAGGCCGGCCCTCTACTTCTTGAATGTCATAGTCTTTGTGTTTGAACTTCCAGTACCAAACCGTCACAGTGTCACATGATACAACAGTAAAATCTAAATTACACACAAAATTCTTTGACATTATGTAGCTGATTTTTTGCAACAGAACTGGAAGTAAATGATGGTAATCCAGTAACGTGATAGTTCCATTTCAGACACCCTGTACTTAATGATAACGATATTTTTTAAGAACACAGTGTTCCAAAGCAAGTCCCTTTCTTTCAAAAGACAAAAATTGTTTGACAAAATAGGAGCAAATACACCAACGTGAACTGTTTGCAGACGATATTTGTAATGGCGGGAAACTTTCGTTACAACCTAATATTTCCATATTTGACGGAGTTGAAATTCTTTCCCACGACTATAC
This sequence comes from Cheiracanthium punctorium, assembly GCA_038373885.1. Classification (NCBI taxonomy): domain Eukaryota; kingdom Metazoa; phylum Arthropoda; class Arachnida; order Araneae; family Cheiracanthiidae; genus Cheiracanthium; species Cheiracanthium punctorium. The sequence goes on along the minus strand of JAWZYV010011706.1, from coordinate 89,157 downwards.
ACGAATGTCAACATTGTGCCGCACACACGAATGTCGAACGAACACGTCCTTCTGTATAGATAAATTTATCATTTGTAGGCTTTCTATCAATTTTGGGAAGATATTTTTTTTCTGCACTATTATTATTTAATTTGAAAATTTAATGCGTTCTTTTCTCCACCTAAATGAATTATTATGAGTTTGTAAATAGCATCTGAATTTCAAAAGGTGAAGATTGACAGTGCTGTATTTCCCCGTATGCTCGGTCTACAATGAAACACGTAATAACACCTCACAAACACTCAAATAACATGAGTGAAAATTCAAATTTCAGCATATCTGTTTTATGTACATTTATAATAACCATTAATGGACAAAAATATGAAATTTGTACACATCCGAAAGCTGTACACATAATTCGTTGACATTCTGTAGCTGACTTTTTGCACTAGAACTGGAAGTAAATGAGGGTTCTAATCCGGTATGCTGATAGTTTTCAATTTGAGTTACTTTGTACTAATGATAATGATATATATATTTTTTTTTTTTACAAATTTCACAACACTGTTTGTTCTACAGTAAGTCTCTTTCAAATGCTAAAAATCGTTTGTCAAAATATGAGCTAACAGTCAACTCGAACTGTTCGTGCAGACATTCACGGTGGCGGGAAACTTTCGTTACAACCTAATAGAATATTTGAAGTTGATTTGCAATGCCAGTCAGTTTTCTCTGCTTTCAACTGCACCGCTCAGTGTTAAAAAAAAAAGAAACATTGCGTTTCACAGGTAATTCATTTTACATTTTTTACATATGTTATTGCTTTGTATTGAACGAATGAGCTCGAGTTTTCGGTGAAATTACTTTCAGAATTTTCTTTTTGCAATTTATCTCTATAAAATACTAAATATATAGCAAAAGAACCGGCAATTTTATCCTCACTTGTCCCAGTCTATCGCACTATATGAGCGCGCGAAGGACGATTTCCGAGTGAGGGTGTGATGTGGTCCCAAGCATATCAGACGACAGTGGCGGCTCCTCCATTTGAGCACATGAGCACGTGAACCCCCAAAGGAAAAACTAAAGATTAAACACATTAACAAATTAAAGAAATATTAAGCACACTTCTAGATTTATGTGAATTTAAAACGTTAGTTTTACTCTCTCCCACCCCTCCCCCCTCCTCCTACTATTATTAAATAGGCTTATTATAGCTAACGCACTGTAGTGTAGGTTACTATTAGGTTGTAACGAAAGTTTTCCACCACTGCAAGTATCGTCTGCACAAACAGTTCGCCTTGGTGTCTTTGCCAATATTTTGCTAAACGATTTTTGTTACTTGAAAGAAAAAGGCTTGTTTTAGAACACTGCGTTGTGAAATCCGTAAAACAATATCGTTATGATTAAGTATAAGGTGTCTGAAATGGAACTATCACGCTACCAGATTGAACCATCATTTACTCTCAGTTCTGTTGCAAAAAGTCAGCTACAGAATGACACCGAATCATGTGTACAGCTTAAGGTACTACTGTTGTATCATATGACTATGTAAAAATTTGGTACCGAAAGTTCAAAAACGAGGACTGAGACATTTAAGAAGCAGAGCGCTCTGGCCGGCCTACTGATGCTGATGAGGCTTGCCTACGAGAATTTGTGGAAGGAGATAAAATATTCATCCACTTCAGAGCTAGCTAAAAGAGTTACACTTTAGTGCCATGTCCATTAGTCGCACTAGGCATCGCATAAACTTGGCATATAAGGTCAATCGCTCGGTACCGCCTGAGCTGACTCAAACAAATCTGGCGGAAAACTTTCGTTACAGCCTGATACATCACTCTTGAATCAATCGCACGTGCGAACGGAAAATTTTCCCTCTGAACCGCTCTCTGGGATCAGAAGCCGTGACAGCTGGGAATAAGTATACGGCACTGATGAAATCATTCCGTTCGCACATTTGCTTTGTGCACACAGAGCCAATTTTGCGGTATCACTTCCGGATTTTCCCTTGGTTTGTTGCGTTCGGTTAGTTAATTAATTTTTATTTCTTTTCTTAATATTTTCTTTATTTCTAACATTTTTCGCTACATTATTTTTTACAAAATACTGTTGTTGCGGAACTGCTCTTCTTGTTTCCGGGGTTCATCGTTCTAAAGTCCAGTTGGTGTAGAACGTGCTGGTAAAAAGTCCACTGGTCAGGATGGAATATAACTTTATTGCTTCTAGAACTTCGTGGAACAATCAGCTGTACACAATTCACAAGCACAATTAAACAGTAATGTGCTTTTAACAGTTCTCTTAGATCAGAAGCTCTCACAAATGCTGTATTTCTCACACAAAATAAGTCACTTTCACAGGCAAAAGTTCAGTGAAAATATTCAAGAGATATCGTACACAATCCTTTAAGACACAGCAATGAAGAATTTACACACAGCACTTTGAAAACAGCTTCGTAAAGCAAGCTAAAACACGGCTTCTATAGCGCTATCAATTCACAAAGCAAGCGTACTCTCACTGACAACTCTTCACACATTGAGCGTTCAACTCGCACTGAACTGTCGGGGCAGCGCGCTGGTGGAATTTATAGGGGAGGCAGAAGCTGCGAGCAGTTTCTAGAAAAGTATATTCGTCAAAGATTCCAGATAAAGCGGGACTTCTGATTACGTCATAGAAGAGAAATGTCAGGTTATTATGCGTTTTTGATGCAGGAAAAACAACTTCCAGGCCCCATTGGAAAAATCGCGCCAAATGACCAAAAAGTCGCCAAGCTTGGTGACTTTTGGCGAAATATCGCCAAATTTGGCACCAAAATTAAGTCCCCAAATGTGAAGAGATCGAAGTCCTAGGACTAATATTTCTCGAGATTTCTAGAGCCTCCATTGAAAAACAGTGGCAAACCGAAACCTCCATATCTCCGGTTCTAATTGGCCGATTTTGATGCAACGAAAAGCAAAATTTATCTATTTGAAGCGTAGAATACGAATTTTAAACCATTTTAAGCCACAGAGCAGCGGGTTGCCCCGAAAATTCGTAACACTGTCAATAATTGAGATGGGAGTACAAGACGTGTTGCGGAACTAAAGCAATGGCATTTTTCAATAATATCCTTTGAAAAAAAAAATTGAAATAAAATAAATCAAGACAGCGCCTTTGCTAAAACTTATCTTGGTGACAAAATATAAGACCCTAGATGACTTGTTTTCTTTCATTCGCGTGCATTGTTTTCCTTTAACTGCTGGCAACGCAAATCTATTTTAATTTGTAAGGTGCCTCGTATCTGCCTATTTAATTCTCGAAATTTGTTTTGTGAACCTCCTTTTAAATAACCCACGAGCCGCCACTGGCAGACGACGTGGACGATGGAGTAATCAGTCCAGTTCAGTAAGTTTTAGATCAGTGGGGTGACCTGTTTGTTAGTAACAGCCGTAATGCGATACCATGGACTTGGATGTAGGACGATGATCGACTAGGCGGCAGACGTGCGAAATAGCGTCAGCCCCTCGAGGGAAAATACTCGACCGTATTTCAATAACTGACTGCATAAGCGCCCTCTAGTGACGCGTAGCATAAAGTGCTCCCGCGCGATTCATGATGCAGTCTACTACCAATGCACGCATGCGCAAAATAGAAACTTAACCCTCTCGTCACCCTGAACCCCATATGAGGCTCCTACTTCAAATAGCAATATTTAGCGAGAAAACAATTGAATTCAGTATTTTTACTTTCCGAACATGTACCATGTAAGGAAAGTATTGTAATCATGAAAAAATTCGAATTCGAGATTTTGGTGTATATTGACACGTTTTGAGGTCTTCTGAATTCATTTATGCTATTTTTACGAGATGTATGTATGTATGTATGTGTGTGTGTATGTGTGTGTGTTTGTGTGTGTGTGAGTGAACACGATAGCTCCTGAACGGGGCATGCGATTGAGCTCAAATTAGGTATATATGTTATAAACCACCATCGCAAGACCGGTATTGATTTTGGTGTGTATAGGACTTATAGTTTTTCTACAGGGCTACGACAAAGATTTCTTTTACATTATGGCCTATGGGGAGAAATTCTTGAAAGTACGCTAGCGTTTAAACGGTACATTCCATTGAGCTCAAATTGGGTATATATATTATAAACCACCGTCGCAAGACCTGTATTGATTTTGGTGTGTATAGGACTTATAGTTTTTCTACAGGGCTACGACAAAGATTTTTTTTTACATTATGGCCTATGGGGAGAAATTCTTGAAAGTGCGCTATCGTTTAAACGGTACATTCGATTGAGCTTCAATTTTGTATATATATTTGAATTATTCATCGATTAAAATTTATTTAAATGCTTGGTAATGATCTTAATCGTAAGTGTTCGGAAAGTCGAGTGGACTCACTCCAGATTTTTTCTTTCAGTGATATCAATATCATTAATTCATGTAGAAGGCATATGAAGCACTTAACTAGATGCATAAATCGCGCCTAGATTGCAGTACTAGTCAATTTAGATCATTTTTTACAGTTTTCGCTTCATTGTTTCAGGAGAAAAATTAAGAAAATATTTACGCAGCTTTTTTTACTGTTTTTTTTTTCTTTTTAAGGTAAGTATAGTGTTTTTGTTATTCCTCAACCTTTACCTAATAGGTGCATCCTTTTAAATTAATTTTAGCATAACAAAATGCTTCGAAAATGCAGAAATTAATATTAGAAAAATCTAATATTAATCGACATTAGAAAAAATATATTTGCATGATTTATAATAGTATTTCAGATGCATTAAATGCTAGACAGATTTTTTTCGTCTGATTTTTCATAATTCGGTGACGAGAGGGTTAATGATTACGACTGACAGCGCCATCAAACGGGAAAAAATCGTTCAGCTCTTTTAGAACACGTCGATGATCATCTTATATCTAAGAGATCAACTCTCCTACGGTTGTTTCCAAAAAAGTCGATTGTTAGCAGTCGACTTTCTCAGAACCAGTTGCTCAGTTACCGACTGCTATAACTACTTCGGATTTCATCGAGAGGTCGTTTAGCCAGTCACAAGAAATCCCCTTGGCGCTCCTCCTTAAGACTCCTCCTCAAATAACTTTACGGCGGAGCAGAGTTAACAATCGGCGATTTTCAACAACCGGGGGAGAATTGAGCTCCACATGCATGTGTGATATTTAGAGAATGCAATCCCGCACTGCTTTTCGTTTCGTCGGATTTCGGGATTGAGACTTATTGATCCCGAAATCCCATGGGATTTGCATTTCATCCAGCTAAGAATTCATTTCAACGGAGAAAATAGGAAAAAGTACGATTTTACGCACTATGAATTTTAATAGTAATAATTAATGTTTTTTTGATAATTAATACAATAGCTTAAAGAAATATGAAAATTATAATTATGATGTTCAAAATAATATATTTAGTTTTTAGTTGCTAAAAAAATCTGAAGTGACTCCACTCGACTTTCCGGAAACTTACGATTAAGATCATTACCAAGCATTTAAATCAATTTTAATCCATGAATACTTCAAACATATATAACAAATTGAAGCTCAATCGAATCCGCCGTTTAAACGCTAACGCACTTTTAAGAATTTCTCCTCATAGGCCATAATGTAAAAGAAATCTTTGTCGCAGCCCTGTAGAAAAACTATAACTCCTATACACATCAAAATCAATACTGGTCTTACGATGGTAGTTTATAACATATATACCCAATTGGAGCTCAATCGAATTTACCGTTAAAACGCTAGCGCACTTTCAAGAATTCCCCTCCCCCTATAGGCCATAATGTAAAAGAAATCTTTGCGGTAGCCCTGTATAAAACCTATAAGTCCTATACACATCAATGTCAATACCGGTCTTACGATGGCGGTTTATAACATATATACCCAATTTGAGCTCAATCGAATGCTCCGTTTGGGAGCTATCGTGTTCACTCATATACACATAAACACACACACACACACGCACGCACATACATACATACATCTCGTAAAAGTAGCATAAATGAATTCAGAAGACCTCAAAACGTGTCAATACACCAAAATCTCGAAGTCGAATTTTTTCATGATTACAATACTTTCCTTACATGGTGCATGTTCGGGAAGTAAAAAGAATGTAAAAAAGGCATGTAAGGAGTCACATGTTTTCCTAGTCTTGGTCGAATTTTAGTAAAATAGTTAAAAGCGTGTATTAAAAATAAAATTTAAAAGGAAAACTTTTTATAATTAATTCGTGATTGTTCACTAAGAGATAAATTAGCATGAAATATTTCTGTTCATTTGGAGATTGTGAAGTTTGAAAAATTCATATTACAGAGATTTCGTGATAAGTCCGATAAGTCGAATATCCATCTGTGTCGAAGTTCTTACGCAGTCCCGGTTCAATCCAATACCAATTTAAGACTAGTCGATTAGTCGAACTTATGATAAGTTGAAGTTTATCGTCGGTTCTCAGGAATTCGACTTATCGCGAAATCACTGTATAATATTTGATCCAGAGTCCCACTGGAGTATAATTAGAAAAATTAAAACTTTAAAATTTGTAATTATATTGATTCATATATAATGAGATAAGATACATATACATATGCCATATGCTACAATTTCTGGTCAATTGATGATCGGGAAGGTGGCGTAAAACTGTAATAAAAATAATGTTACGAACTTTCGGGGCAACCCGATGTTCTGGGCTTTAAAGTAGTTTAAAATTCGTATTCTACGCTTTAAATAGTTAAAATTTGCTTTTTGTTGCATCAAAATTGGTCAAGTAGAGCCGGAGATACGGAGGTTTGGGTTTCCAATTGATTTGTATGGCGCTTCTAGAAATCTCGAGAAATATTGGTCCTAGGCCTTCGGCAACTTCACTTTTGGGAGCTTATTTTTGGCACCAAATGTGGCGATATTTCGCCACAAGTCGCCAAGCTTGGCGACATTTTGGATGTTTGAATCGATTTTCCCAACGGGGCTTGTAAAGTTAGTTTTTCTGCATTAACATGCATAATAGCCTAATTTTTCTCTTTTATGACGTAATCAAAATTCCCGCTTCATGTGGAATTTTCCAGAGATACATTCTTCTAGAAGCTCCTTATAGATTCTGTGACATTTATAAATGCCGGCATGAAAGACTTCCCAGTTCAGTGTGGATCGAGCTTCCCATGAGTACGCTGCTTTGCTCTGCGGATTGTATTGTGCTATAGAAGCGGTATTTTCGCTTGCCTTTTTGTAGCTTTGTTTTCTTTAAAGTGCTTTCTGTAAATTCTTCATTGCTGTGTCTTAATGGATTGTGTACGATATCCCTTGTATGTTTTCACTGAATTTTGCCTGTGGAAGTGTTTTATTTTGTGTGAGAATTACAGCATTTGTGAAAGCTTTGGTACTGAGTGGACTGTTATAAACGAGCTACTGGCCGTTTGTACGGCCTGTGAATTTTGTACGGCTGATTGTTCGGCGAAGTTTTAGAAGCGATAAAGTTTGTGTTCCATCCCGACAGTGGATTCTTTACTAGAACTTTCTACACCTACTGGACTTTAGAACGATGGACACAGGAAACAAGCAGAGTATTCTGCAACAATAATTTATTTCTCAGTTTCAATCCCGCGGGATTACGGTCCTAATCCCGCGGGACTAGTCCCGCAAACATTTATGTGAGAGATCGGGGTTGCATTTCCTATTGCAGGGGTTCCCAAACTTCTTTCGCCCCTGTCAGGCTAAAAACATTTCGCGGCACCCTTCTCAGGCTGAAAACTTTCATGGTAGGCTACCTTTAATGCAATTAGGTTAGAATGAAACAGTTTGGATGCATTTTTCATTACTTCTTTTATGTTGTTTATAGGGCTAACTATCAAGAAAGTTCTCTCTTGCGAAATGGATATATCAGGTTGTAACGAAAGTTCTCCGCCAAATCTGCTTGAGTCAGCTCATGCGGCACCCAGCGATTGAACTTGTACATCAAGTTTATGGGATGCATAGCATGACTAATGGGCATGGCATTAATGTCTAACTCTTTAGCTAGGTCTCAAGTGGTTAAATACTGATCTTCTTCTCGCATCAACATCAGCAGGCCGGACAGAACGCTCAGCTACTTGAATGTCATAGGCCCTGTTTTTGAACTTTCAGTACCAAACCTTTACAGTGCCATATGATAGAACAGTAAAATCTAAATGACACACAAAATTCTTTGACATTATGTAGCTGATTTTTTGCAACAGAACTAGAAGTAAATGATGGTTCTAATCCAGTAACGTGATAGTTCCATTTCAGACACCCTGTACTTAATGATAACGATATTTTTTAACAACACAGTGTTCTAAAACAAGTCCCTTTCTTTCAAAAGACAAAAATTGTTTGACAAAATAGGAGCAAACACACCAACGTGAACTGTTTGCAGACGATATTTGTAGTGGCGAGAAACTTTCGTTACAACCTAATAGAATTTAGACGCTCCTCTCCCATTTCAGAGATTTCCTGTAAAAGAGAGGCTAGTGGACACTGAACTCTCTCGAACTGGACTGAAAAAAAAATTTTTTTCGCCCACTTGGTCACTGGCTTTGCTAAATTTTGTGAGATATCGGTTCAGAGGAAATTATTTGATTATACTTCATCAAAACACTATTCTTGATTATCTCCACGGCACCCCTGGCATATGCTCGCTGCACCCTAGGGTGCCGCGGCACACAGTTTGGGAACCTCTGCCCTAGTGACATTCATCGCCGTATTTTGATCCGCGGTCCGATGCTATTTTTCAGACGGTGCGACTCAAGAAGTCCTGCAATGCTTCAGCTGCGGTTGGGGGGCGGACAAGTGCACCAGCGCGAGCGACTACGATGGCAAGAAGCGCGACTTCCCGCTTCCCGAACTCTGCCTAAAGAAGGAGAGCGGGCCCCCTACCCAACAAGACTTGGAGGACAAGAAGTGCTTCAAGAGGACGTGCGGGGACAGAAATCCCGCCTGCCTCAAATGGACATTCCTGTCAGCGGGAAGTAAGTATATAGAGTAGATCAAAGCGACGTAATTTCCACTTTATAATTCATTTATGCATCAGAAGGAATTTAGCATATTTTTCGGGCGCTATCTTATCTTATCTTATATATAATAAAATCCGAGAGTAAACATTGTAGCTATGTTCCGATGCACCGATGTTCTTGCGCGCGTCTCTCGATCGCATTGCGCCGAGATGGTGGGTCGCAGAGCTACCAAATTTTGCATACGGCTTCACTAGGACAGATCCTAACATGCCTCGGAGCGATTTTTTCGAAATTCGAATTAGAAAATGTTTTATTTTATGTTTTGTCCGATTTTTAGCGATTTTTCTTGCATAATACGTAATAACGCCGGTCATTGCACTCGCAATAAAACGATATTTGCATCATCGGATAGAGGAGAAAATTTTCTTTCGAAAACAGTTTGTTTTGACTATGTAACATATTTTGCCGATTTTGGGGAATTTTTAAAAAGAATTTCTCTTTTGACGACGTTTGCGTAAAAATAATTTTAAAACTGTTGCATCTTTCATTCTATCTGTCATAACTTTTTTATATTTCGGCAAAAGACGGATCAGATATTTCGCCCACTTTTAAAAGAAGAACGGAGGAAAAATATAAATTAGGAGATTTTTTTACGAATTTTTATGTACAGAAGGATTTTGATTTCAATAAAAGCTGTTTCAAGATTTCGATATGATATCTTCCGCTATGGTTGTCTGGGAAACAGTAACAATGAATAAAATTGCCATTTGAAAAACATAAATAAAATGACTGAGTTTCCAGATCTGAAATCTACGTCATTTTGATCTAACGAGATTAAAACCCCTTTCGAAACTTCGAAACTATCAAAATAACGGGCTCACAAACAAAACATACGATACGCACGAAATTATTCCCTATTTTATATTACGTTGCCAGAAAAAGAATTGAATGCTGTTTTTTCAACGATGAATTATCCAGCATTATTTTCGATATAATTTTTAAACGGGACACGTTTTCGAATCGCAGGAAATATTTTATGTGCTAAATACGCCAATCTGACAAGAATTATGCATAAAAAAGTATGGAGAGCTGTTTTAATGGCAGCCAGAAAGTGAAATGATTATCGTTTATACTAATGCGTAAATTGCAAAGAATCACCAAAGAATAAAAAACTACATTAGTGGCAAATATCTAAACCGTTTCTTTAAATTAAACATTAAAGATGGAAAAACGAAAATATATTGGTATTAGTAAAGGATACTATAAGTAATAGTTATTAGATATGCTAGGGCAATATTGATCAAAGCACAATATACCGCGTTAATAAAAATTCGTGAAACTGTTCGTTTCTTTTCGTTTTTCAACAGCCATCTTACATCACAGCTAACTAAACATTAAATAATTCTACGTCGCGTTAATATATCCCGCGGTAATTTTAACAGAAAATTCTGTACCCGAATTTTTTTTTCTTGGAGATTCTGTTTTGTCACAAGTAGTTATGATCACATTTTAGGAAAATGTTCTCTTCTTGCCTTGCGAAGAGCGGGTACACAACTATTTAATTATAAAATAAAACGGTTCTTCACATCATGTAGTATATAAGGTATTAATGGTATAACTTAAATCTAAAAAAGAGTATGATGTAGAAATGAGACATTTTGAAAGTTATATATTTTTAGGAACCGTCACGCTTTTCTTTTTCTGATCGCCAAAGACACCGACATAGTTTTTTGTTCCATAATATTAACTATGTTCTCAGATCAGTATTTATACTAACTTTACGCCAAGAGTCAAATCATTTTGTTTATTTTTAGATTCCACATTACTGGAATCAATTCGAATTATACATGTAAGAAAAAGTTTTGTTCCCTACCGTGCGGAGAACGGGTACGCAGCTAGTTTGAATTTAAATGAGGTTTATCGGCGTGACGTCATTTTTCCACCAACACGTGACCTTTCGGTTGTGTTGATGAGTATACCTGTAAGCTGATCGGCTGAAGTGCGTGTTTTCCATCGACACGTGACTGAAATAGCCTCGTCTAAGTATAAAGTTTTTATATGTCAGCATTTTTTAATGGGAATCTGCGAAAAGATATCTTTTGGTAGTCATGTACAGGTTTCAGAGAGGTATTGAAACATCCATAGGCAGCACAACACAGAGGCATAATTATTCTTTTTTTAATTTTACGCTTATTACCAGAAGTCCAGCACATAAACCTATGGAGAAATAGTTGTTTGTTTTCCACCGTCACGTGACTTTTATAACCTCGAACCCAAGGAGTCGGTATCCTGCATTGTCTGGGGTTAGGTTCAAAATAAAATGCATGCAAGCCTCGGAGGAGAGAGTAATATGGAGTGGGCATGAGGGGAGAAAAGTGTAGTCACAACTGTAACCGATTTTTCATCCGCCCGCTATGTTCTTCTATGAGGAGAAAAATGAAGTAACCCTACACGTAGTCTTGGGGGGGGGGCGCGGCTCGGAGTTAAAGAGCCGTTTGGAGCTCATATGATTGACCGAGCCACGCCCCCTAAGTCTACGCTTACAGTTACTTCATTTTCTTTCCATAGGAAAGCTAGCTCGTGCCCACTCCATATTATTAGTTCACCCAAGAAGAAACCGTGTCTCGATTTTTGGAATTAATGAGGCCATATAAATATGTAAGATTTCTGTACTCATTTATAATATTTGTATTTATTATTCTAAAATATTAGTGCACTGACGTTAATTTTAACTATGAAATAATTATTTTAACCCTACGAGGCTCAATTCTTTTCTGTGTCTGAAATAAATACATGTGATAATGTTAGTGATTATTATTTGAGGAAAAATAGTTGCATATTTAAAATATGAAAGTGTTTCAGATTTTCTATGTTTTTAAAAATCTTTGAAAATTGAAAATGAATTAATTTGTTTTTTCTCTACTCGCATTATAGGTGCAAAGAACATAACGTATATGTGTGTTTCTAACCCCCGTAACCTGAACGGCTGCTTCAAGATGGACATCACCGACAAAGAGGAGAAAAAGACGTACAGCAAAGAAAAGTCGGAACTGGAGGCGTGTCTGTGCGCGAATAACCTCTGCAACAAGGGGGCGCCACCTACACTCACGCCTGTAACCACAGTGACTGCTCTGGCTGTTTTGGCTCTTGCACATAAAGCAATGCTCATTTTTATGATACACGCATAAAATAAAAGAGACTTCGGGGATAAAAATGATACTATACTGTTTTACTAGCCAAGAGATGACAGCTTGATTGAATGTACACCCTCTCAAAAAAGTATTCGAGTATAGGTGAATTTTCCTAGTCCAGCTTTGTAAATTATAAATTAGTTTTCTGAAAAATAAATAACTCGACAGAAACATGAAAAATTATAATTATATAGAGCTGTTTCACCTAAGTCATTAGCACTACGTCACACCTTAGAAGCCAACTTTTTTTGGTCTAACATTCGTTCATTTGAGAATGGTCATTGGCCGAAAACGTGGCTTTGTATCCCTAAATACCCGAGTTTACCGAAAAAAAATTTCAGTGACGTCACGTGAAAATACTCTATGGAGTATTTCGACTTGACGTCACTGCAATTTTTTCCAGGGCAACTCGGATATTTAGCGGAGCACAGCCACCTATTTCCCCAATCACCCACCTCAAATAAACATTAGTGGGTCCTGGAAAAAAAGTGTTGCCAGACTATGCTGGAAAAAAAGTGTTGCCTAGTTTGCTTGCTATGATGAGACGTAGTGCAATGACGTAGGCAGGGACGGCCCGACACGGTAAGCAAGGTAAGCATCGCATCGGGGCGCCATTTCGAAATCAAAAACTCAGTAGAGCAGCGTTTCTCAACCTGTGAGGCACGCCCCGCAAGGGGGGGGAGCAGAGCGTTTGCAGGGGGGGGGCTCCGCGAGAAAAACCAAAGAGCAAGTAGTGATGCATGTTTTTAAAAAATCATCTTATTTATTCTCATTTTTACTCAAAAATATAACCATTTTCGCTTAAAATGTTCATTAAAACTTTTCTGATAACATTATTTTGTAGAAAATTCGACTAAATGTTCATTATTATATTAAAATACTGAATGTTTGCTGAAAAATGTGAGGGAGGGGGCGCCACCGTAAGTTTGCCTTTGTTGGGGAGGGGGTTCGACGTTAAAAGGTTGAAAACCGCTGGAGTAGAGCATAAAAGGGGGCGCCTTTTTTACGTTTTCAGGGGCACCACGTACCCTAGTGCCGCCCCTGTACGTAGGTCGAAAAGCTCTATGTATCCTAATTCTTAGAAACAAATAATTTTTAATATATGAAACAAATATTTAAACTTTGACTTATACTCGAATATTGTTAGTGAGGTTTGTGATGTAGATCTCATATTTAATATTAATTGTCATTTTTTTTTTCAGTTTCTTAAATTTAATATACTTTAAATCATGCATTTTAACTTTAATTTCTCTTCTCCTTTTCGATTACTTCGCCTTTCAAAATTTTGTATTACGCTTTATCCCACATGTTCAATTTCAGCTAACTGCTTATCAATCCGAATTGTATGCTTAAATTATTCTTTCATCCTTTGCTCTATGTCAATAATAAGTCAAGTCGATTGTGTTTCTTTCGCTTACCTAGCTGTTAAGAAATATCTTTTTTTCTCATGCAAAAATTTACACTTACTTAATACGCGTCTATGCTTAGCGGTCTTCCTATACGCGTACAATATTTCTTTCATTACCTAATATGGTTATCATAACTCACATCAGATAAAATATTGCTGAACTAATTTTCTATCACACGGATTTACTGTAATTTCGCTAGTTTTTACTTCAATAGTTGGGTGCCCTGCTCATTGTTTTCTGTTGACTAAGTTTATCCTGCGGTCTTTTGACGTCATTTATAATAGGGAATTTTTGCGCTACGTTTCTTCTCACGGTAACGCTGACGTTAAGTGCCATCGGACAATACAGCGCATGCGCACGAATAAATTCCGAAACCTGATTGGCCAAAGTACTCCTCCGAATAGCGAATAGCGTTAGCGTTAACGTGGGAAGAAACGTAGCGCAAAAACTTCCTCATGAAAGTACTTATTGGCTGTCACTTGGGCGTTCCTTTATATGCCAAGTTTAACTTTTTGCCAGCCTCTTGATCATTGTTCGATTGAATTTCACTTCTGATTAGAGAGGCTCATCTTCTGACCTGTATGGCTACTCTCATCTGCCACCATGCTGTAACTATGCATCGTTTAAGACATGAAAAATAAAGTGTATCCACTTCTACATCCCTACTAGCAATTTTGCTCGGGCCGTCATCGGCTGGCTGCGTGGCCGGTGGTAGCCCGAGCAAAATTGCTAGTAGGGATGGTGTCTGTATAACAGTGTCTCAAAGTGTGACTTTCACAGGATTATTCGGCAACATTGCAACGCTCTGTCACTGTACGCAATTACTTCAACAGTAAGCCTCCCAAAGTATTTAAAATCACGCCTAACAAAATAAAATCTTCTTCATAAGATTGTACAGAGTGTGATATAAATAACAGTACAAAATATACAACATGCCTCAGCGAAATCGAAATTGAAGGTTTGCTATAATCCACCTCAAATACTCAAAACCTTGACGTTCGAGCACTTTCTCATACTTACACTTTTGTGGAGTTCGAAAAAGTTTTAAGGTATCTACATGAACTGTCAGACTCAATTGACAATCTCCATGGTCTATAAAAGAAATTCTACAGACCTACGGACTCCTTTATCATTACATTAAAAAAGGGTAAGCATGGCAAAAGCGCATGGCCTTAGGCCTATGCCTATTACGCAGCATGGGAAATCCTTCACTGTACACGTGTATCATTAAATAGGTCTTTGAAATTATAGGTATACATAACTCCTAGCCAAATTCTTCATAATTTTTTTTAAAAAAAGGTTCCTTTGAAAATTTCCTCCAACAAAAGCAAAATAGAATGCAAAATTTTTAGAGTTTGATTTCCTGCACACGACAGTTTGAGCTGGAGAGAGAATGCCTATTCTCTTGAGGCTGTTTTTGAACAGGAAAATTACGGCGGATTTAAAGAGAGAATTATGAAATAATTATACTAGTGGCAGTGGCAGATTCTTGCATCATAGACTGCAACTATGTAATTGAATTTCAAATGCACTTTTAATCCAGTGACATGACGTCAATCTCACTTTCTTAGTCAATCGTATAGGTGTCTTACTCTTCGGGATATTAGAAGGTTTTTGGCATAAGAAATTAGAAAAACTCTGTGAACGGACGCATTCACAGATTTTTCAAAGTTGACAGTATACATAGATTTGTTTTAGGTATTTCTTCAAATTTTCGAGCCGATATGTGTGAGTTTGTATGACAAGAAAAGAAACAAAGAGATTTTCTTTTTATTTATCATATTCGTTTGACAGAATGCCATATTAGAGCTTCTTCTGTTCACATAGAGATGAATCTTCTTGTCGTCGATTCTGGAGCACCTAGTAGGAAGGCTTTCAAGGTGCGAGGCACAGGCAATACACCGGACCTGTTCTTTACGACAAACCGAACCGAACCGGGTTTTTCATGGGGCGCCTGTGCACACGCACTAATCCCCAGAGTGAAAGATTAAGAGGTGACAATTGAAAATCATGAAATAAAACCCCCAAAACATGGCAGGGGTGTAGTTTCGATATCGGCTCGTAAGTGGCCGATAAAAAATGCGTAAGGCAGAAGGCAAAACTTGAGCTGAACAAGCTGCATAGAGATGTAAAAAAAAAAAGAGTGGAAATGAAGGCCGACCCGAATATACTTGTTCCACGTGACGTCACACTTCCTCTTGGATGGCAAAACTAACCAATAGACTTATTCTACGGGACGACTGGTTGGCATAATTAACCAATAGAGTGACTCTACGTGACGTCACTGAGCTATTTGTTAGTAAACATGGGACAAGTCTATCCCCCCCCCCACTCTATGAGTGAACTTCAAATCGAGATGCTCGGCCAAAATCATGTGTTGAAAAATGCAAAAAGCAGCGTGATTCTCGAAATAGATGAAGAAAACCAAGCTCGATGACGAAATTCTACTAAAAAAGAAGAAAAAAGGTCCGTTTCAAAAACCAGGAGTGACTGGAGCGAGGCAAAAATAATTACTAGACGATTCACAGCAAACAACTGAGGCTGGTGCCCAACGTCGCCAAAGTAGCAGTTGGGAGGTAGCAGAGGGAGCCACGTCCACAAAGTAGCAGTTGATCATCTGCCGAACAAGTCCCCAGCTCCCTTGTAGTAGCTCTAATTTAACGAAGAGATCCGCAGCTTCAGGAAAAACGCCACACCGTTGGTCGCCTGCCACACGCAAACCGACCATCAGCCGATGAGATGAAAGTCTAAGGAAAATTATGGCCTCCCGCCATACAGTCCAGAGGGCCGATGATTCAAAACCAGTGTGTAGATGTTCTTACAGAGCGGCTAGACGACGTAATAAATAGAATGAAAATTAGAAAAGAGTGACTGAGCTCCTAGCTTACTCTCGTCTCAGAAGACGGGGCAGCAGATCTCTACCAGCGGCCCGCCCCTACAAGCCCCGGCAGCCTTCCGTACCCGTCCCCGTCAATCGGCTTCGGTATCGGAGCTCCTGAAAGCTGCGTGTCCCCGGCTGACACCCCGGGTGGGTTCTTTAGGACAGCACTCCTCAACGAGCAACGGCACAAGTGTGCCAGTGTTCTGGGTGTGTAATGGCCTTATCACACTAAAGGGAAAATCCGAGCAACTTCGCGCTGGACGAGCTTTTCCGACGGACTTGAAGGCGTGGTTATCTTTAAGGGTTGCAAAGGTAAACAAACTCTCTCCGACGCCAAATAGTCATCGCATCGCTGATTTGGCGTGCAGGTTCTTATTTTACTTATCGTGCGTTGGTATATTTACATCGGATCGGCAGCAATTTCGGCAGCATCGGACGGGCAGCAATCTCTAATTCCAAAGTCCTTGAACGCGGCCAAAATTTTATTTACACGCGATTCTGACATCGAGCCAAGCTGCCAAGCTTCGAACATAGTCGCCATTGCTCGAAATTGCTTATGACGTAGCAGGAAGAAGTAATTTGATTGGCCGGAATTTCGAACGACTCGGATTTTTTCCTTCGGAAAGGAAAAAGTTGGAGTTCGCGGTCATCAAGGTAACGACGGAGAAAATCGGCCGGAAACTTGATTTGCAAGGAAAGTTGGTCGGATTTTTCTCAGTGTGATAGCCCTACCTAGAGGTCTGCGCCAAGCCGCCGTCGCCGGGCATTTGTACCACACCGCCGCCACCGAGGTCTAGACCGGCGCGCCGTCGAATAACGCTGATTTTAAACCGTGGCGTACAATCGGCTTCAAAACTTTTTTAAAAATTGTACCTAAACTTTCAACTGTTTATTTTTTGGGGGTACTTCTTAGCGCTAGTTACTTGTTGTTGTTGTTGTTGTCGTGTCCATGGATAGACGAATTCATGGAAAGAGAGGTGCCAGTGCCCCCGAGGGGGTTGGACTTCTACTTGTTGGTCCCTAATTTTGAACCGATTCCAGATGAGGGACCAATCACCTCCTGAAATCAGCACCCCCAGAGGCTAGTTACTTGTAAAAATACAATTTAAATTTCTGTGTCAACGGCGTAATTTGATTGCTTTAAAAACTGTTTAAACATTGCATTATACCTCAAAAGTACATTATAGGTTTGGAATGGTTCATGAGAAGGTTTTGGAGAAAAAAAAATAAAAACAAAAAAACGCTTAAAAGCAAATAATGTATCAATCGTATATTGATAGCTAAATGTATCGTGAATGTGCTATATAAACTACATAAACCCATCCAATTTTGATAAAATCTGTTGTTTCAGTTTTGCATTAGAAGTATTTTAAAAGTGTGCCACAACCGCAAGGTCATACTCTCGAGCTCCACAGTGGCCAAGCCCACAGAGGTCCGAACTGGGAGACGGAAGATGCCTGGTTCAAAACCAGGTCGCGTCCACCGACCTAACCGTTCGTAGTTTTCCGTGTTTTCCTCCGAAACTTTGCGTAGATACGGAATAGGATCCCCCTCACGGAGGGTTCCCACTAGAGATGAGTTTGGGCTCATTTTTTTAAGCCGAAGCCGAGGATTTTTAATTCGATCCCGCCCGAAAGATATTATTTAAATAGGAGTTCGAGCCCGAAATTTCAGCTAATAGAAAAATAAAAGTCAGTTACTTCATTGATAGAATATCATAAATTTCGCCGTCTGTGCAAAATTAAAGACAAGTATAACTGAGCCCACCCGAGCCCAAACACAATCGTGATTTCTTCACCCCACCCCTCGGTCTAGAGCCCATGTGTAGCTAATTGGCCGTAATCGCATAACTTCATACTCAAGACTAGTATTAAAAAAAATTCTATCCTTTATTCTAGTCTTAAAAATATCTCATTTTAGCGCCAATTTATGCATATATCTGTATGTGTATGTACGCATGCACCATTTTCATTATGGTTTTCTAAAAAATATTTCCCACGCCGCGGCGCGCCACCGCCGCCGAGTTTCTGAGGTCGTTGCGCCGCCGCCGCGAATTTTAGTGCGGCGCAGACCTCTAGCCCTACCCTAGTAGCACAATTAGTCCAAAAGACGTTTAAAACACATTTTTTAACGTCAAAAAACGTATTTCCAACGTAATTTTAACGTTTTTTAAACTATTTGTGCTACTAGGGTATTAGGCTACTAGGGTATTACCGAAGACTTCGGACCACATGTGCTACTAGAGTATTACCGAAGACTTCGGACCACGCTGTCGACGGCTTGCTGCCGCCGAGAATCTTCTGCTGCCTCTGCCCCTATCAGGAAGAGGATGAGTTCCCGGACTTCTTCTGCAGACACTAGAGATGAGACGGGCTCAGCCCGAACCGGGCTCGGGCTCTGTAATTTGCAATTGAGTTCGGGCTCGGGCTCCGGAAAATTTTTTCCTTTATTGAACATATTCCTTGAAACATATTTTAAAAAGTGATTCACGAGGAAAATAAAAGTAGAGTCAACTCCGGTTATAGTGGACCTCCGGGGACCATCCAATTTCGTCCACTCTATCCGAAGTTACCTAAAACCCAAGTGTCTTCATGATGGAGAGAGATACTGTATGTGAATTGGGACTAATGGTTCGCGTTCACTATACCCGATGGTTCACTATATCCGGGTTCACTATAACCGGAGTTGACTGTACTTATAAAAAAAATAGCGGCACTGGCGCCTAGAAGGTGCGTTAAGCTCTTTGGATATTTGAGAACGGCGGCTTATATTCATTAGCTAGTCATGAGATCCGACATTATTTGATAAACATGGATATATGAAGAATTAGAAAGTGCATTGTGTGAGAGTTTGCAACTCTATTTGTCTTTGATTTGCACAAACGGCAAAATTCATTGTATTCTATCCATGAAGTAATTGGATTTTTTTTATCTTAGCTGAAATTTCGGGCTCGGGCTCCGACTTAAATAATATTGCTCGGGCGGGCTCGGATTAAAAGTCCTCGGGCTTCAAAAAATGAGCCCGAACTCATCTCTAGCAGACACCAGGGGATCGGGAACTGCTTCGATGAGCACTTTAAAGATCTGCAAGCCCTTTTGGTGGATCGATGCGCTGTCCCAGCTGAACGTCACTGCCATGAGCTTTCGGAGAACGAGCAGTACTCGCGGGAAGTCTCTGCCGTTGTCTTCGAGCACCCTTCCTTTGTTCCGCTGAAGCTCCCGATACACATCCACGTGCCTTATGATTAGCATGCTCAGATCATGACGTTTTTAGAAGGCTTCCCCCTAGAAGATAGTGTGGAGAACAACAAATGGCCAGTTATCTGAAACACAGTAACATCCACAAAGCTGATAAACACAAAAAACTAAACAAAACACGGGGATGAATCTTTTAAGCGCTAGCATTTTCACATCAATATACAGAGTGTCCCAAACAGTTGATAACGGGCTTTGATTCTTTATCTATTAGAGATATGTGGTCAGTACCAATTGAAAAAATGTTCAAGATAAGATCGGAAATAACACTCCGTTAAGAAAAAAAATTCTTCTCGTTTACAGTAGAACCCCGTTAAGCCGGACCCCTTTAACTCGGATGTCCGTATAACCCGGACCGAAAAAAAAAAAAACCATCGTAAGTATCAAGAAACTGAGTAGTCTAGGAGTAACCAAATATTTGGCGGGACTGTACTGGCTCACGGTGTGATGTTGACGCTTACTAAGTCCTGAATGGGAAGTAATCTATCCAATTGAGACCACAGAATTCAAGGGGGTAGAAAGGAAATCGCTGTGCTTGGCTTCGACCAGCAGGTCACGTGATTTTAAATCCTTCCCCTCGAGTTGTGGAATGTGTTAATTGGCAGAAAAGCCTCTTTGCGTAGTTTGAGTGACTGCTTGTTCAGCAAATAACTTTCAAGGCTTTAAACCTTGCTGGTATGATTGATGGTTATTACGTGCGTTTAAGTTCGCAGAGCCAGCTTAGAAGGAGAAAAAAAGAAAGAAGAAAGATTATTTAAGTAAGATGCAAAGTGAAATGGCGTAGCAGTAAAGATTTTACCGCCAAATGTGACTTCCCTAGTGCAACCCATCGACCAGGGGGTTCTTCAGAATATCAAGAGTGTTTACAGACGGGAGATGTTGAGCCAACATAAATAAATAAATATACTGTATAATAAATATTCTGTGTGCTGTTTTTTTTTCATTAAAAGGCGATTCTATGTACGATTAGTTATGTTTATCTTCACTTTACCGATTTTTTGACACTATCTCCGTGTAACCCGGATTTTCGTTAACCCGGACCGGCCTCGGTTCGAATAGATCCGAGTTAACGGGGTTCTACTGTATTCACAAAAGTGACACTTTTTAAATTCGTGTACGATCCCCGTACAAAAACAATTCCCAATTAGTAAAATGTGCCCCATACACTCATGAGGTGACATACAAAATTCGAGAACTATCCCTTAAGAAGTGTCAGAGATTGTAAAGATAAACATAACGCTGACCTGAACCATTTTTCAAGGGCTCTCAAAGGGAAAAAAATCACGTTGAATGATCGCATTTCAGGGGTCGTACAGAAATTACGAAAGAAAATCTTTTTTTCTCTCTAGCAATAGGCGTTTATATTCAAAATTATGTATAGTCCCCAATCATCTTCCTTTAAAGATATCTCCGAGACGTTGTATGATGAAAGGCTTAAATTTGGTATATCACCTCACGAGTGTATGGAGCACATTTTACTCAGAGGGAATGTTTTTGTACGGGGATCGTATACAAATTTAAAAAGTATCACTTTTTTTAAATAAAGGAGAAGAATTTTTTTTCTTAACGAAGTCTTATTTCCGACCTCATTTTGAACATTTTTTCAATTTACACTGCCCACTTATCTCTAATAGATAAAGAATTAAAGCCCGTTACCACCGTTTTGGGACACGCTGTAGAAGACCAACTGCATAGACTGCCCAAAGCTGAAAAAGTGCACCCTTTGCCAAAGATCCATTTAGCGACCAACAGCATGGCGGTCGATCGAATTGCTCAGCTCATCTGGCGCCACTGAGCTGTAGAAGTTTTCTGACACGGCCGCACAGCCAACTGTGTCCGAAAACTTCTTTCTAAATTAGGAAATATATCAATTTCCCTTTTATAGGTGTTTCGAACACACACTATCATGTCATTTACGAACATGCACCATGTAAGGAAATTAGTGGTATGCCTTCCATGGACTAGAGCAGAGGTTCCCAAACTGGGTGCCACGAGCGTATGTCAGGGGTGCCGTGGAGATAATCAAGAAAAGTGTTTTGGTGGAGTATAATCAAATAATTTCCTCTGAACCGGTATCCCCAAGAAAGTGAGCCAAGCCGATCACTAAGTGGGCTCAAACAAAAATATTTCAGTCAAGTTCAAGACTGTCCTGTAGCCTCTCTGTTATAGGAACTCCCTGAAATGGGGGTATTGTCAAAATTCTATATCCCTTTCCTAAGGGAGTACTTTCTTGATAGTTAGCCCTATAAACAAACAAACAAAAAATAACGTAAAATGCATCCAAACTGTTTCATTCTAACCTTTATGTTCATATTGCTTTAAAGGAAATCTGCCGTGAAAAGTTTTTAGCCTGAAAAGGGTGCCGCGAAATGTTTTTAGCCTGAAAAGGGTGCCGCGAAATGCTTTTAGCCTGACAAGGGTGCCGCGGGTAAAAAAAAGTTTGAGAACCCCTGCACTCGAATTAGGTGCCAAAGAGCCCCTTGAAACTTCTGCCTTCGGCGGAAGACGTTTCAAGGGGCTTTGAAGGTTTATTTTCGTTTCACCTGATAGGAACTGCGCAAGACTTTAGATTATCAGATCGTCAGCTGCGCGGACGGCTAAGGCTGTGGACTTTTCACACTTCAGCCATCTACCAGTATTCTGTGTCTTGTCTACTCGAAAATCGGTTAGCCTTAATTTAAAATTATGTATTTTATATATGTATTTTTATAATGAGATATAAATAAAATGTACATAAAATTCAAATATACTATTTATTCAGTCTTCAAGTATACAATTTAATACAATTTGTCTGCACAATACGATGTAAGATGATTCAAACGTAAGTGATGCCAAATGATGCTACTGTCCGACAGCATAGAAAAAAAAAAAATCGCACATGACAAAACTATGAAAATGATCCAGGAAATTAGGGCATGCCTCTTCTTTTTAGTATTTATGCGTTGTTTTCTGCAAATATTATTTTCCTTCCCAGAATTGTAAAGATTTAGTCGGGGTGCTAAAAGCTCTGATACCGTCTCACATACGGTGGGTGAAATCCCATTGCATTTCCTATTGGCATTCATACTAGGCTAACTATAAAAACTGTTGTGATGGTCGAGTCTTGTTCGTCACCTGCTACTTTGCAGAAGTTAGGTTCTAACTCCAGTTCAAATAGCTTCAAGTCTGTCATAAAAACGAAGATAGGTGGTTAAAAACATTCCCACACCTGGATAATCCCTTTGAAGTGAATTGTAGATCGGAGATTGCCCTCTCATGTTATGGGCTTCTCGTGGTATGCAGCTGAACGGTGACAAGAAACGTTGTTTGGATTGGTAGGAAAACAGATCCTTGTTCTTCGGCACATTAACCTTGTATGATTTTGGAGGATCATTAATAGATGTCTTTTATTGATATGACATTTTGATGGTATGCAGCCGAACGGTGACAAGAAACGTTGTTTGGATTGGTAGGAAAACAGATCCTTGTTCTTCGGCACATTAACCTTGTATGATTTTGGAGGATCATTAATAGATGTCTTTTATTGATATGACATTTTGATGGTATGCAGCTGAACGGTGACAAGAAACGTTGTTTGGATTGGAAGGAAAACAGATCCTTGTTCTTCGGCAAATTAACCTTGTATGATTTTGGAGGATCATTAATAGATGTCTTTTATTGACATGGCATTTTGATTGTATACAGCTAAATGGAGAATTAAGGAATAGTTTAGCTGTTGAACCAGGATTGCTCTAGATGCCATTTGGCGGAGGCATTTTCTTGACACATCACTTGATGGTATGCAGGAGAAGAGTAAATAAAAGAACTGCTGAGTTGTTGTAACTGGATGGTTTTGGAAGATAGTAGAGGCGTTTTATGGATAAGGTTCTTGATAGTGTTCAGAAAGAAAAGATAGGAATAGTTTACTTAGGACTGTCTGCAAATTGTTAGTAGAGGCCTTATTCATTTCAACACATGTCCAAACGATGAAAATGATCCAGCTATGAAACTAGCTTGTCCCATTTTTTTAAATATTTATGTATAGTTTTCTGCAAATAATTTTCTTCCCAGAATTGTAGAGTTATTTGGTCTTTTAGATACTCTAAGCGCGTTCTAATTAGATTTCAAACAACTCCAAGTCCATTGTCCGTCATCATTGAACGTCCGAGCCCGTCATTGAAGTCCGTCCGTTAAAGACGGGTGGTGCCAAACATTTTTTTAAACATCTTCTTCCTAGAATGACACCATTTTAGCCGTTCCGCTTAGGCATACGGTAATTAGAGGTGGATGAGTATTCCCACACCTGGATGCACACTTTGAAGGGAAACAGAGATCAGATATTGCCCTTTCGTTCTATGTACTCCTCGTGGTATGCAGCGGAAGACTTATTGGACTGTCAGGAAAACAAATCTTTGCTCATCGACGGCTTAACCCTAGACTGTTTTGGAGGATCATCAATGGATGCCCTACTACTGATATCGCACTTGATGGTATGTTGCAGGTGGGAGAATGATGGCATTGTTTGGTAGTCGATTCTGTATTGGTTTGGAAGTCTATTACCGGAGGCAGTTTCTTGATGTAGCACTATTTTATATATGTATTTATCGATGGTATGCAACAAGCGGGAGAATGATGAAATGATTTAGCTGTCGTTTCTGGATTGGCTTGGAAATCTATTGTCGGTGGAAATTTCTTGATATGGCACTTCCTGGTATGCAACAAGCGGGAGAATGATGAAATGATTTAGCTGTCGTTTCTGGATTGGCTTGGAAATCTATTGTCGGTGGAAATTTCTTGATATGGCACTTCCTGGTATGAAACAGGCGGAAGAATGATGAAATGATTTAGCTGTCGTTTCTGGATTGGCTTGGAAATCTATTGTCGGTGGAAATTTCTTGATATGGCACTTGCTGGTATGCAACAGGCGGGAGAATGATGAAATGATTTAGCTGTCATTTCTGGATTGGCTTGGAAATCTATTGTCGGTGGAAATTTCTTGATATGGCACTTCCTGGTATGAAACAGGCGGGAGAATGATGAAATGATTTAGCTGTCGTTTCTGGATTGGCTTGGAAGGCTATTACCGGAGGCAGTTTATTGATATATCACTCGCTGTTATGCAACAGGCGTGAGAATTATGAAATGATTTAGCTGTCTTTTCCCAATTGGCTTGGAAGTCTATTGTCCCAGACAATTTCTTGAAGTGGCACTCTATGGTACGCAGCAGAAGAATAATGTTGTGGAAGATATTTATTATAGGATTATTAGAGGCGTTTTATGAATAAGATTCTTGATGGTGTGCAATAGATAAAAAAAAGGAAGGAATCGTTTACTTTGAACTGTTTGGAAACTCGACTGTGTCTAGAAATTGTTACTAGAGGACTTATTAATTTTCATCGCCACTTTAATTTAGATCGTTTTAGCAGATTTTCAATAAGTGATGACTAGCTGTCATAACTAATTTTTATACTGATAATATTTCATCCCACAAAATTTTCAATTTACGTTGCATTTCCATAAGTTCATTCAATTGTTTGACAAAAAGGTTTATGAGACGTTTGCAAGTTTCTGGCATACTTTTAAAAATGAAACAAGTTTCATTGACTGTCAAACTACAAAGCTTGGCACCGAGTTTTGATCCAGTGAGCTTGTGCTGTGCTATTTGTTTCAGACATATGAACCATTGCTTGGCCATTGTATATTCCCTTGGAACACGTTCCATATCTCTAAGTTCGTACAGGACAGTTGAACACAGACCACGACAGAATGTTCTTTTGCTGTAAAATAGAACGAGAGAGGTAATTATTCCAAACGAATCGATTACACGAAATAGTTATGAGATCGATAATATATTTTAAGATGTGGCGTATCCAAGGAGGGGGGGGGGGAGGTAGGAGTCACAAACCCCCATGAGGAATTTTTTGCCTTACAAAATGTACATTCTTCACTCCTTTATCTCACACACACTTATGCATATATGTGAGTTGCAGTAGTCGTAACCCCTCCATGAAAAATTTCTGGCTATGCCACTGGTTCTAAGACATTAGTTCGTTATGCTAAAAAATAAAATTGTAAAAGCAAAATAAATGACAAAAAATATTAGACTCGGCATAGAAGAAATTAAAATGAATAACGGAAATGTATCGGGAAAAAAAAAACTACTAATAAAAAAAAATCTGATATGAGCACCTCATGACTTCCTTGTACGTCTATTAAATCTTAAATATTTTTCGGTGCACTTTCACATTGAAAGAGCGTTGCTAAACTCCCGAACCTTTTACAGGCCAATGCTCCCAATTGGGAACATAAAATTGAAATTTTATTCCAAAATTAAATTACAGTGACTTGAAAAAATGAGCAGATAAAGTTAAAAGATGACTTGATATTTTTGAAATAGAAGTTGCATTTCTTTCATGAGGGGGAAACTTTACAAAAAATCATTAAAATAGAAAATTTTACAATTTTTTACAAAGTTATCTCGATACACTCCCACCCTCTTCAAACTTAAATCCTATCTTTACTTAAATTTAAAAATAAATGTTACATCAATTCTTAATATTTCAGTTATTGTTTAACCCTTTAACGCGCAATGTTCCCGCTCTGGGAACACCAAACTCTGACGTTTTGACTGTTGCCAATCACGAAGAATACGATTTGATTTCTATAAAAATAGTTGCGGGTGACATAACTCCACGAGAATCCTTTACTTTTTAGGCCGCCATTTCCCGTAAAAAAATGGTCACTATTATTTTTAACAGCACTGACATCTGCTGAAAAATGGAAGAATGCGAGAAGAGCTAGATAGATTGCCCAATGCTGAAAAAAGGGCAGCCGTTGCCATCGCTCGACTTAACTACCAGCGAGATGGCGGACGATCGAAACGTTCATCGCGTGCCACAGATCTAGAGACCCTTTTTTGACGACAGGTGGCTGTGCCGAAACGTTCATCGCGTGCCGCAGATCTAGAGACCCTTTTTTGACGACATTTCCCGTAAAAAAATGGTCACTATTATTTTTAACAGCACTGACATCTGCTGAAAAATGGAAGAATGCGAGAAGAGCTAGATAGATTGCCCAATGCTGAAAAAAGGGCAGCCGTTGCCCGCACGGCTGCCGCGCACAGCTGTGCCCGCTGTGCGCGGGCACAGCCAGCTGCGTCAAAAAACGGGTCTCTAGATCTGTGGCACACGATGAACGTTTCGATCGTCCGCCATCTTGCTGGTAGTTAAGTCAAGCGATGGCAACGGCTGCCCTTTTTTCAGCATTGGGAAAGGGTTAAACTTCATAACTATCGAGAAGCAATGTACCATCCGTTTTGCTGAAGCAAAGCAACTGCTGCCAACAGGACGATTCTACACGGGAAAGGGGGGTGATAGGTTGAGATGGGTATTTTTTAAAGCTATATTTTATTTCGCTGTATTTTTATAATTTTTCCATTTTATTTTATTTCAGTTCGCAATTTCTGAAACTATTCTACTTATTGCTAGTTCAAGTGTAAAGGGAGTTTTAAACATAAAAGAGCGTTGCTAAACTTTCCGTTCGCCCCTATTTAGATGAAATCGAATCAGACCTGGAGCATGCGTCAATGGGAGGGAGGCTCTGAGAAGCATGGGTGCCTGCAGAATATTTCCCAGGGGGGGCAAAGACTACTTTAACGTATGGTTACCATGTTGGAAAGAGCAAAAAAGAAAGGGAAAACACTGCATACAAAAATCTAGGGGGGGGCATTGCCCCCCTTGCGCCCATGCTGAGAAGCGAAAACAGACTGTACATATAATGGTGATATGATACGGTTGACGTTAAATTAGAAAATATTGATAAGTTGGTTACAGAAGGAAAACGATTTACCGAAGCAAAATAAACTGATATTTTTTCCCGGTTCCGTTCCGGTTTTTGTCCCGACCAAAATAACGGTTTTTTCCGGTTTTCGGTTCACCTCCAGTTCGAGTCCCTGATCTGAACATATAGAATTTCGCTTTGCATTTAATATAAACTCCGCTTAAGAAGTCGCACCGCTTAGTAAGACGTTTGACTCCGAGAGGGATGTACTAACGAGGTTTGACTGTAACGTGATGGATGACGCGCATTCTTCGTCATTTTATGGTATGGCGTGGCTGACGAGAAAGACAGGCTGTGGTGCTGACGCTCGGCCACACCTCTTTTGCCCTTGCAGTCATGTGACTTAGGAGGTGTGGCCATCTTGGTCCGATATACCCACAGTAAGATGGCCACGCCCCCCCAGGGTGGCGTCACTGTTCGAGAGCAAAAAGGGTGTGACCAAATGACAGCACCGCAGCCTGTCTTTCCGCCACGATGGTATGGTGTGTAAAAGCATTCCCGAGCTAGGCTCTTTCAATTTATTTAAAAGAGTTCAATTAGTGTAATGCTAGGACATTGATAGAACAGCGTTATAAATGAGTAAAATATACTTTTAAAACTCACTTTTGTATCTCAATGTCCAGCAGTCTTGCAATGTCCAGTTGACAACCACGACATACACGCCGGCTTTGTTTCTTTTTCCAAAACCTAAAGAATACGGGAAAAGGAAACAAGTTAGTAACGAGAAAATTCGTGTCTCCGATAATCTATTTTTTTTTATGTAAAATTTCGCTCTTCCATAACAGTATTGAGTTAAAAGTTATTTTCAACGTCATTGGAACTTCACTGAGACTCCTTTAGAAAATTACGTGAAATAATCCCGCGAACTGACGCCACAGACCTGAATTTCGATTACGGGACTCAGAAACGTGACGTCATAAATTTAAAAAAAAATTGCGCAAAATTCCACTAACTCTGCCACAGATTTAAAGTCCTAATCTCAGTTAGCGCGATTCTAAATAGCTGCTCGAGATGACGCAATTTGATTTGATTTTTGACAAGATTTGCTTCTTACTATGTAGTTATTCTACTATTTTTGGGATACAACATTTAAGATACAATAAATGCAGATAGAATAAAATGCATGTCGACTTTTCAAGAGGTTGTCAAACTTGCAAGCTTTTGAATTGCTGATCAACAAGAAAAGAAACGTAATGCAAGAGTTGTTTAAGGATAAAACTTACAGAGATTTCATTACGTCGATGGTCAGAGTTTAATCAGCAAGCACAGCTAAAAATTCGCCAGAAAATCACTTTTTCACATAGGCAAGTGGAAGAAGCAGTTATAGATTGATACTATAAAATTGAAGTTTGTGAAATAATTATTGAAACAATAGATGAGTTTTGCTTTGTTGCATTCTTCAAACGGCGCGCCATACTTAACAATGCATGGTGAATTTGAACATTGTTTCGATCTGTGTTGATTCTTATTTGATCTTTTAGTGTCGGTACCATTGTTTCGACTTGTTGTTGAAATACAAATTGAAATATAGAAAATGAAAGCCCACTATTTAGTAAAC
Organism: Cheiracanthium punctorium; assembly: GCA_038373885.1. Classification (NCBI taxonomy): domain Eukaryota; kingdom Metazoa; phylum Arthropoda; class Arachnida; order Araneae; family Cheiracanthiidae; genus Cheiracanthium; species Cheiracanthium punctorium. Next base: position 60,121 of record JAWZYV010011706.1, on the reverse strand, counting down.
AAACTACTCAACATTATGTTTACGGATGTTCACTCATTATGAATGTTCACAGCTTATTTTAAATAGCATGATCTATTTCCACTTTAAATGAGGATACATCTTGGATGTTTGCCACTCCTGCTTGGCGAAATGAAATATCAGTGGCGGCCCGTGGTCAAAACTGTTAGTGCAGCCGGAAGCATATGAGCCCCCCCCCCTTTCCTCCGGACAGGATTGGAAAATCTTTGTTGCTGAATTCGAAAACTGGCGGATTAAGCCCTCACCGAGGAAAAAAAAAATTACATAAAAATGTAAGAGATCCTATTTTACTTCAATAAAATGGACATAAATTTCAACCAGACGCTCTTATCCTCAAAATTGCATTAATCCGCGTCTGATTCGAAGTTTCCTTAGAATTTTCTTTTGTAACGATAACTTGAGAAGAAAAGAAAAAAAAAAAGAAAACTTACTTATTTTTTATAAGTCATATCAATCCTCCTTTCTTTTAAAAATGCGAATCGGTCAGTGATGTCCCCATAAAAAGGCGTTGTTTTAATTCAGATATCAATAATTTTAGAAGCTCTTTAAAATTTCCCATGTTTAAAGAATTTTCTCGCTCGCCATGTCCTCTAAATGCCAGTTCTTGCTTACTTAAAAACAATACTGCTTTGATGGGTAATTGTCCATTCATAAGCGTCTATTCAGGCTTACCTTCTTGACAAATTCAGCAATATAATGTCGAGAGTTTTCCAAACATATATTCTCCTTACCCCCTCCCTCACTTCTCGTTCGAGCCAATCAGTTAGTCCAGTTCTCAAGTTCAGCCGCCGTTAAAAATTCTTTCATGGGCTGTATCAGCTGCATACTCCCTATGCCCGAGAGGCTGCTTACGTAGTCGTTGTCATGGCAACGGTGCTGCCAATTTTCTTTTCAGCACTCTGGGCTGAACCAAAGATTTTCCCACTTGAGTTGCGTGAGTTTTATTTTGTAGTAAATAAATAAGCCTGGGGGGGGTCTAGTGGGCGTAAACCGCTATCGCGGTCACCCCCCCCCCTCCTTTATCTCAGGTGAACTCCCACTTGAATTGCGGGAAGATTAAAGTGCTTTTTTTCTGAATGAGTGATCCGGCCACAATACGGTTTTTTTTTTGTTTGGTTTTTTTCGGAGATTTTTTTAATTTACCGTAGGAATTCCACAATTCTAATCTGAATTTAGGAAAGTTAGTAGAATAAATTATTTTAAAGTATGTGCTGATAATTTCAAGTGCAGCCCGGCTGTACTTGCTGTATCCCACGAGCCGCCACTGTGAAATATTTTGCTGTGCCAAATGTGCCAATTTGGCAAGGATTGTGCATAAGGACGCATGTAACACTGTTTTAATGGCAGCCTTAAAGGGGAAATAATTATACATTTTTCGCTTGTGTAAATCGCCAAAGAATTAAAAGTCGCCACGGTTGGCAAATATACAAACTATACCTAATTTAGTATAAATTAATGTTTATTTGTCAGTGGCGGCTCGTGGGATACAGCAAGTACAACCGGGCTGCACTTGAAATTATCACCAAGCATCACTAATTTTCCTAAATTCAGATTAGAATTATGGAATTCCTACGGTATATTAAAAAAATCTAAAAAAAAAAAAAAGAAAGAAAAAAAAACGTAACGAAAATTATCAGCATCTATTAATTTTCCTAAATTCAGATTTGAATTACGGAATTCCTACGGTAAATTAAAAAATCTCAAAAAAAAAAAAAACCGTATTGTGGCCGGATCGCTCATTCAGAAAATAAGCGCTTTAATCGGATTCCCGCAATTCAATTGGGAAAATCTTTGGTACAGCCATGAGGTCTGAAAAAGAAATTGGCAGCACCGTTGCCATGACAACGACTACGTAAGCAATCTCTCCGGCATAGGCTGTGTTGGGCGAACGCAGCTAAGACGCAGCTCATATAAGATTTCCTTGCACCGGCTGCATTCGGGAATTCGACAAACTGATTGGCTCTGACGAAAAGTGAGGGAGGGGGTACGACACACAGAATATATGTTCTTGTCCATTCTAACGGCAGGTTTTTTTTTTTTTTTTTTTTTTTTTTTTTTTTGTCTGGGAAGGTTGAAAGTTCTTACATTTATTTGTTACTGTATTATTGAAATTTATGATTTAACCGTTTTGAAACATGCAGCCCCATTATGATCCAGTTTGTGTCTTGCTTCAAACTCCATTTAACATATGGAAAGAAGATGATAAACGACAACTACTAAAAGAAGATAGACCGACACCAAAATTGTCCATTCATAAGAAAACAACAGGTTCGTCTCAGCATGGTCGTAGCTTCCAGTCATCTTGGTATTCATTATTCTCGTGGCTATGTGGCAGTTTTTATTTACAAAAAATGTTTTGTTGGCCGTGTGTAATCGTTGGGATAAAAAAGAGCATTTGGGATGGTACTGGATAGGATGGGTTAACCACCATCACGAGAGCATGTAAAACACATGAAGGCTCAATCGAACATTTAAAAAATTCTTTAAAATTTAAAGAAGTTGTTAAGAAGTGGAACCCAAATTGCTGACGCATTAAAGGAAAACTCTCGACTTTATATTGCTGAATTTAACAAGAAGGTAAACCTGAATAGATGCTTCATGCAGTTACCCATCAAAGCAGTAGCAGTATTGTTTTTAAGTAAGCAAGAACTGGCATTTAGAGGACATGGCGAGCGAGAAGATTCTTTAAACCGGGGGAATTTTAAAGAGCTTTTAAAATTATTGATATCTGAAGCTTCGATAGAATTACAACAGCATTATTTAAGTATTAAAACTGTTTTTAAAGGTGAATCAAAAACTATACAAAATGAATTGATTGAGTGTTTATATTCTCATATACATGAATTTATAAAAAATGAAATTTCAGAATCTCCGTTTTTTGCTGTTGAAGTAGACGATACCACAGATATTTCCCAAAAATCACAGTGCTCTATTATTGTGAGGTATGTTTCTTCAAACGGATTGGTAGTTGAGAGATTTTTAGGGTTTTTTGAAGTTAGTATATCTCGTACTGCAGAAGCTCTCTTTGAACTTTTAGAAACGGTTTCAGGACCTCTTGAATATCGCACAAAACTTATTGCTCAATGCTACGATGGAGCAAGTGTCATGCGTGGACATTTGACTGGCTTGCAAACCAAAACTAAATCGCAAGCTCCACAAGCATTATTTGTTTACTGTTGCGGCCATAGACTTAATTTAATTTTAAAACAAAGTGTAAATAATATCTCAGACTGTCGAATTTTTTTTTGCAAACTTAAGTGGAATTCCTTCATTTTCCCATCATTCTGCGAAGAGGAGATACTTACTAAATTCAACAATTGCACAGAAAATACCAACTAGCACTGACACTCGATGGCATTCTAATAGTAAAATATTGAAGTGGTAACAGATGAATGGAAAGGCTTAAAAGAATTTTTCGAAAGCATTTTATCTGATCCAAATATGGATGAAACTTCCATTCGACATGCAAATGGATTTTTGAATTATTTTAATGATTTTGGATTCACACTTTTATCCTTAATTTTTGATTTTATTTTCCAACAAACAGATGTTCTGTATGACAATCTGCAAAAAAAATCTTTGGATATAAATTATTGTCTCCAGCAAATCAAGGCAACTCGGAATATAATAAGCCAAAACCGTAATGAGGACACGTTCAAACGTTTTTTTGAAATAGCGAATTCGAAAACAGAAATTGTTTTCAAAAGACAATATGGCTTCCAAACGCAAGAAGATGTGTTTCGAAAATTTAAAATATTATACTTTGAAATTTTAGATACCATAGTAATGGAATTTGATGCAAGATTTAAAGACAGCGAATGTTTATATTTTTTTTTTTTGTCTCGCCGATTCTTCAAAGTTTGAGGACTTTTCCATAAATAACATCCCAGAAAACGCTATAGAAAGCTTGAAAACTCTTATCCAAATGTGATAAGTGATACTCATAGACTTAAAAATGAATTAAAACTGTTTTATTCAGATTTATCATACAGGAATTCTAGTGTGCATGAAATAATTAAAAACATGCATGATAATGGAACGAAGGACATTTTCCAAGAAGTATATAAATTCCTGTGTTTGATACTGACAATACTCACTACAAGCGCAACAAGTGAAAGAAGTTTCTCTTGTCTAAAGAGAATTAAAAATTATTTGAGGAATTCCATGTCCGAGGAACGATTGACGGCATTATCGACGCTGTCAATCGAACTGGGAATAATTGATGAACTTATTGAAACGTTCGTACGCCTTTTTATGAGGACATCACTGACCGATTCGCAAGTTTAAAAGAAAGGAGGATTGATTTGACTTATAAAAAATAAGTAAGTTTTCTCTTTTTTACTTTTCTTCTCATGTTATCATTACAAAAGAAAATTCTAAGGAAACTTCGAATCAGGCACGGATTAATGCAATTTTGAGGATAAGAGCGGCTAGTTGAAATTTATGACCATTTTATGGAAGTAAATTAGGATCTCTTACATTTTTTATGTAATTTCCTTTTTTTTTTTTTTTTTTTTTTTCCTCAGGGAGGGCTTAATCAGCCAGCGTTCGAATTCAGTAACAAAGATTTTCCATTCCTGTCTAGAGGAAGGGGGAGGGGGGGGGTCCTATGTTTCCGGCTGCACTAACATTTTTAACCACCGGCCGCCACTGTAATTATCATAAATTACCGATGATTCTTACTGGAGAGTTTAATGTTAATTTTCGCTCTCAAGAAACTCAGCCGTTAGTTGATTTTTTAAAAGGAAAATTGGATCTAACTATGAATACTTCTCGACTTCAATCAATAACACGTTTCGGTACAACGATAGATTTCTGTATTTTCAAGAAATTTAGCCAATTTAGAGAGTAAAATTTATGCTTCACATTAGTTACAACAAACCTATAATTTCATGCATATAAAATTCAAGTGACATTCAAGTACCTATTTCCAATGAATAATCTTATAAATAAAAATGAAATTCTGTTTGTTTGTTTGTTTGTTTGTTTGTGGATTTGATTCGTATACAAATCCACAAAAATGGACCTATCGGCCTGAAATTTAGTACAGATATGTAAAATAATATAGAATAACTCATAGTCCACTTTAAAACTTTGAAAGTCCACCCGTTCCCGGAATTTAAGAGATTTTTAATGCTCTTCACGCAAAAATCTTTCCGTAATTGTAACCCCTGTAGTGAAAAAAGTGTGAAATAAGGATCGTGGTTGCCATGTGTGGCGATTTTGCCGAATAAAATGTCGTTCGTATACAAATCCACAAAAATGAACCTATCGGCCTGAAATTTAGCACAGATATGTAAAATAATATAGAATAAATCGTAGTCCACTTTAAAACTTTGAAAGTCCACCCGTTCCCGGATTTTAAGAGATTTTTTATGCTATTCACGCAAAAAGCTTTCCGTAATTGTAACCCCTGTAGTGAAAAAAGTGTGAAATAAGGATCGTGGTTGCCATGTGTGGCGATTTTGCCGAATAAAATGTTTTAAGTTCTCAAAGTAAAAATAAAAGAATAATAATGATTTTTTTTTGTTAGTTTATATTCGTAAGGTTCTTTTTTTTAAATTATAATATCGTGTGCATGGGAAATCAGAGCAGGAATGTAATGCTTTACGCGCAAAACAATAAGAATTGAAGATTTCCGAGGCTAATAGGTAAATTATTTTATTTTGGCGAAAAAATAAAATGTCTCAAAATGAATATATTATTTATATTATCTTTGTAAAGTACATGAATAATAAATATAATTAAATTATAATATGATATTTATTTTAAGTTAAAGTTTAATCATTTCAGTGGTGATATGTGTCGTAAACGTCAAAAGTTTTACTTCAATCGCGCGTAAAGATTACACGCACACATTTTTTTTATTTATTAGAACTGAAACTATTGCAACCTTTTTTTGGAATTATCTTATTTACTATAGATGTAGGATAATAATCAATCGAAAAAAAAATATCCAAGCCGATAGGGGGGTTCGGACCCCCTGGACAACCTCCCCTTGTGTGCGCCACTGCCGTTTTTCTCTTCCTTTTTTGTTCTAATATAGTAGTGTCATTGCATCATCTTGTGTTGAAGTAATCTTTGCCCCCCTCCTGAAAAACATTCTACCGCCGCACAGTGGAGTATTCGTATCAAAATCCTGGCCAAAAGTCGAAAATTTTAAATTTGTTTAAAAACAGTAATATATATGTTTTTGGATAGACTAGTAACTGATGCATCATGTACTGCATGTTTTTCGACCATAATTCATATCCAAAAGATGCAACACTCGGTTTAAAAGCAAGTTTCTTCATTTACGGCAAGAGATTTCAGCGTTTCCTATTACTTCGTCTTGCATTTTTTACGGGCTCTTTAAATTAATTTACTGATTTGATACTAAGTATAATTGTAGTAAAATATATGTATTTTAATTATATGTATCTATTAGCTTGAAAAAATAATATGACTTTATTGAAAAAATTGTAAACTTTTTTTTTCAAAGATCCACATTTCAAAAAGCTTTTTGAAGAGGTGTCGCGGCTTGTCGCGCCTAATTTCAACTATAATCGTAATTATTACAGTATTGAGTGTCTATTCCAGGAAAAAAATGTTCCCCCCAACATCCACCATTTTTATCAAAAAAATTATTTATATAGCGCCATTTTTATTTTTTCGATAATTTTTCGACGGGTGATCGCAAAAGGGATACAAACATACGCGCTTGTATTTCTCATAAACTATAAATTATGCGCAAATGTCTGAATAAAGGTATATAAAATTTCATTTCAGTTAAGATTTAACATCGGTATTTTAAATTCAGTATGTAATTTCTTATTTTTCTGATGTAAATTTGCTGTAAGAAGAAAATTTCTACATATTCCAAAATTCCCTTTCTTAGTCCTGTAAATAGTCCCATCTATTTACAGCTTATAGTTTTCCATTTATGCCGTAAATTGTGTCCAAAGCAAAAGTTCCCCATTTTTGGATCTCAAAGGTTGGCAACTGTGACTTCGGGTCATTGGAATGTGAGTGTGTAAACAGAAACACGTGCTAGCTCTTTAAGTCATTTTGATGTGCTGGCTTGAAATAAATTACTTTCTCCTCCAGCTTGGAATGAGATTTTATGGGTTTCAAGTAGGCTTCTTTTAAGCAGTGTCCTTTTAGCTGCTCTAGATAAAGGCCAACGAAAAAGAGCAAGCCTTATTACAGTAAGAACCTATAACTTCTCTGCCAGAGGAGCCCAATGGTGGTCCCCCCCCCCCCTCTCTCTCAAAAAAAAAAAAAAAAAAAAAGTGATTCTGAGTGAAGACGAATATCAGAGTTCAAAAGAATCAGAATGAAAAAGTTAATCTTCAGAAGTCATTAGAAAACTAAGATCTCTATAGTAACTACATTTAGATAAGTAAAAATTCTAAAAAAATTTTATGATAAAAATTGATTTATAGATAAGTAGTATTATATTTATAAGTATTATTAAAGTATTACATTTATATATTTTTATTGTGGTTAAGGCACAGCTACACGGCTATTTGCCTAACGGGAAGGTTGCCTTGGGCGGAGGTCTTTTTAAGGGGTTCTAATGCGTATTCATGTGACATCTGGAGAAAATCGCCCAAAACTCCAGACCGTTAGATCGACAGCCGCGTGGTATTACATTTATAAGTGGTATTATACAATAGCAGTACTTCCCAGTACACGCTTAAATCTACTGAGTAAAATAATAATCAAACGGAGTATATTTTTACTCAATTTTTGACTTCAAACAGCCATTCTCCCGATTGAGTAAAATTTGCTCAATTCTTCGACAAAAATCAACGGAGCGAAAAATTCTCAATTTTTGAGCATTCTACAACAGCTCTATTTAGGCTAAATAATAATCAAAAATGAGGAGTGTCTGTCCGTTTTTGATTAATATAACTGTACTCAATTATGATTATTATTTAAGGGGACAGCCTACTTTTAAGAATGGGAAAATGTAGAAATTTTAGTTCAACTTTCATAATTAAAAAAAAAAAATAATGAATGCATGCAGAAACACAATTTTTTTTCAGTTAACTACTATGACATTACTCTATTGATTGAAAATATTATTGTAGTTTATTATAAAGGGGATAATTTAAAAAATATTATTTTAGCACACAATATTGTAAAAATAATTCAAGGGTACTTTCCCACTGCGCGCAAGATATCTCAATTAGAATTCCTTTGATCCTCATAATTTTTTTCTAAATTAAACAAAACATTATAATTAACAATTTAAACTAAAATGGTTTAATTATTTTCATAATTTAAATTAAAAAAAATATTTAATCTAAAAGTTTAAATTATCATAAAAATTTTGATAGTTTTACAATCATAACTTTTTTTCTATGAAACACAACCATTTCATTTTAGTTCATTTTGTTCATTATATTAAAATAAATGCCTGAGAAAAATTTCAAGTTGATATCTTAAATAGTTTTTAAAATATCATGCGCGCAAACTTGAAAAACAGTGTTTTGAGAAAACGCCAATTGAAGTTCAAATTGTAGTTTTGGAACATAAATTTAATTTTTAAAAATTAAAAACATTTTCTTTTGAAACATTTACTATTTAAAAATAATTTTACTGAGTATTTAAAAGGATTAACCCAAAATATGTTTTAATATGGCTTAAGAAACATCAATCTAAAGAAAAGCTCGACAATTGTAAACATGAAAAAATATGTACATACCTTAACAAAAGATACATTTTTAGGATATAAAGGCACGAATATTGGTAAAGTACATTATTTGAAGTTATTTTAATAATTATATCCATGTATATATTTTTTTACTATGCAACATAAAAATTTGATTTTATTTCACTTTATGAACTTTTCGATTTAAAATTTTCCGCTTTCATGCACATTGCCTTCGTTTTCTTTTATTGCCTCAAACTGAGAACTGTTGAGCATTTTTCTGGCTCTTCGAGTTTCTAAATTAAATTCTGTACATTTCTTTTCTGCCTCTTTTATGCTTTTAGTGTCAACATTAGTTGCAGCTTCTACAGCATGCTGCCCAACTTGCGTTTACATTTTCCTTTTTATCTCAATAAATAATTGTCATACAGAAAAATGGTTGGTATCAATCTTTTTAGAATAAAGTAAACTATTTAATGAGATAAAAATCTCAAAATCAATTTTTGGGGCATTTTAAAAGTAGGCTGTCCCCTTAAGCTATAGAATGAGCGTTTTTGCAAAATAAGCCCTTTTTCAATTAAAATATCTGTACTGAATTAAGATTATTATTTTAAGCTTGAAAAAGGGTGTTTTATTAAAATTTGCTGTTTTTGATTAATATATCGAATGATTCGTTTTCTTCATTTTTTATTATCAGAGCTGTAATCTATTAGTATAAGCCCGAGAAAATAAATTTTAAATAAAGGCAAATACATTACATATATCTTAATACACTATAAAAAAGTATTTTTTTAATAAATAGAATATAATTTCACTGTAGTCTCTAGTTGTAAAACGAATTCACAGTACAGTCAGAATACAGAACAGCAATCATGGTTAAACCAGCTGTGAGATTTAATGAAAGCAGCAACCCAATTTATTGACATGAAAAAGGTAAAATACTACTTACTCACTTTGGGTGGAGATATCCTAACTTCATTTGTTTTACAACAGCGGTTTATAATCCAATCGTAAGAAACTATGTCATTAAAGCGAAATCTTTACCTAAAGCATCTCCTCCATATCTAGGCTGAATTTATTTCACAACTCTGAATATGAAAAAGATGCATTTGGTATTCGGATATAACATAAAATTATCAAAAGCGAATACACACACAACTATGCCCAACTATGAACCGTTAGCCGTTGAACAGCGTGGGTCACGTGACAGTAATAGGATATGGGTCGTGGGGGAAAAGAGACAGACAGAATACTCAAATAGACAATATTTTTGCGGAAAATGAGTTAAATAGAATATAGCGGATGGGGAGTGCTGGGGCGAATTGAGGCATTCACAAATTATTGTCTTGAATGAGTATTTTTTGGCGTAAAAGGATTTAAATCGGCCGATAAGAAATTTAATCAATAAATGAGTGTTAGTTTTAATCAATAGATTTAAGCGTGTAAGGGACACTCCCCGGACAAAACATATGTTAGAAACCAATTTCGTGTCGTTTGGTGATATATCGCCAAATTTGGCGACAACACGCTTTTTTATATAATTTAATAAGTACATAATACTAAAAAGTAAGTCAAAAGTCAACAGTAATGATTTTAACGTTAAAACACATGAAAAATATTTTTGGCCAGGATTTTGACACAAATACTCCACTGTGCGCCGCCCATGCTAGTAGGATATAAAAACGTTTAATTAGAAGACACACTGAAAGCTTTTATTAACGGACACTTCTTAGATTTGTTCTTTTTCTGTTATAGTAGTTGGATTTAGGAAAATCTCCAGTTAGTGAAAAACTGTAATAACGGGCACCTCTCGTCATAGACGTAACTTACTAAGGGCAAGAGGGGGTCAATTGCCCCTCCCTCCCCCGAAATTCAAGAAACTTTAGATATCACCTATTTTTTTAAAAAGTATTTTCCACAATAGGAAACATTTTGTACTCCCCCTGTTCTATAGTAGGAAATTTTTTTTCCTTCCAGCTCCAATGTTACATGTCAATTTAGGTCAATGCCTCTCGTAACTGGTCGGTAGTTTTCTTTAAGTAACGGGCTTTAAAAACTAGAGACAATTTTAATTTTGTATCAGTTTTATAGGACCAATAAGAAGATTGTGATTCACGCTAGATAAAAATGAAACAAAAAAGATAAATAGGACTGACGTAATATGCATTACAATGCATTTTTTAGTTAGTTGTGTTGTGTTACAGCTAAGTTACGCAAGGGCTACCTGCCAAGGATCAAGATTGCCATGGTCGGAGGACATTTTAAAGGGTTTCAAGGGACATTTAAAAGGGGGGGGGGAAGGACTCGTGCTCTCATCTGAATGTTTACTAGCAACAGGAACATTCAAGGACCCAATGCCGGGAAGCAACAATGAAAGAAGAAGAGAGAATCGCTTCCGTAACGTCTTTGCAACTGTGAGAACGAACAAGTTGAATTCAATAAGGCACTAACATCCCAGACAGCACAGCAAACTTGCAGCAAGCTTGATTTATCAAGTCAATAAACTTGAATTAAGCTTGAAAATTTCAAGCGTGTAAGCTAATGCAAGCTTGAATCAAGTGTTCTAGTTTACACTTGCCCAGCTTGCATTAAGCTTGACATAACAAGCTTAATTTCAAGCTTAAAAAATTTTCCTAAATACACGGGGCGCCGAACTCGTCCCACATATTTTACTTTGCCACGCATTTCCCCCCTCTACGCTGAAATTTCAATTTAATTTAATCTGTTTCCATCAAGTGTTCGTGGCTAGAACAGAACCCGGGACCTATCGGTTGGGAGGCGAGTGCGCTATCCGTTCAGCTACCAAGCTTCGCGCAGCTATGACTAAAGTTTGAAGTGACTAACACAACGTTTTCTGGCCAGATTGATAAGTGGGCGATATGTTATTTGTTTCTATTTTATTTTTCCTTGGGATGCATCAAAATTAAAATAATGTTATGTGTGATTTAGAGACTTTACTAATAGGGAAATAAACATAATATAAACTTAAGAGCAGCACACGTTTTAAAACTTTCAGTACCGCAACACTCATGAGCAATACTGCTGGCCAAAATCGAGACAAACGACTGATTTTGAAATCAATTTCGTAGTATAATTGTATTTTATTTTGAAGAATTTCCATATTTGGAAATATAGAATCTTTTTTTTTTTTTTTTTAATTCTATGGTGAACCACCCATATAGTGAAGTATATTAACCAACTAAATTGTGTTAATTATATTAAAATTTATTTTTAGGGCTAATTAATTAGTTAATGGAATTACTAATGTTAATTAGATGTAAATAAAACTAAAACTCCCCTCGTGTTACACTTCACGGGGGCTTATCCCATTCATTCCTTCCCCTTGCGTGTTCTAATGTACAGGTTTTGTGCGTAATAAACCGAGCCCGATCAAGACAACTGTGGGCCCTGGGCAGAAGAAAAAAATTGGGCCCCTTGCAATAACCCCCCCCCCTCAAAAAAAAAAAAAAAAAGAAAGAAAAAAGAAAGAAAGAAAAAGAAAAAAGATTATGATCGGTTCATACTGAAAGTTTTTTTAAATATCTTACCCATTCTTAACACAAATTTTGTGTTAAGAATGGGTTTACTTACTTAACACAAATAACACAAATTTTGTGTTAAGTAATCTGAAATCAAAGAAACAGATAGTTAAACGTTACTTCGAAATGCTATATCACAGTTGCTAACATGTATGGAATACAAACACTTTAGTCATTTTTGTAAATATTTCTTAAAATAACAAATTATTGAAAAATTTTGCTATTTTTTAACGCTGAAAATTCTCTTTACAAATGTAGTTAGTTATTTTCCTACATATTGGTATGCTATATCGATATAGAGCATTTCGAAGAATTAAAAGTAAGTTTAAATTAATTTATACAAATGTAAATTTGAATTATTTTCATTGTTCATACTTTATAATTAAAAAAAATTATTTAAATTCTGAATTTTTTTTTATCCTTTGTAATTTTAATTTAAAACTAGCTGCGTGGCCGTTCTTCGAACGGTAGGAAACGAAAAATTTCTTTACATGTGTAATTCGAATTTATTCGTGATGTGGAATTTTTAAAAAAAGAGCAAAATTATTTGACTCTTGATGTAAAGTTTGCGTCATGAGTATTAACCTGGCATCATTGCAGTATAATGACTCAAAAAACTACGTCAGTGTCATTCACTATCAAAAAAGTGGAAAGCTTAATGGTTTGCAGAGAACTCCTGGCTTTCAAAATGTCTTATCTCTACATCATACTGTTTTTTAGGCTCAAGTTGTAGCATTAAATACCTAAGACACTACATGAAATGGACAACCATTTATTTCTTTCCGAACATGTACCATATAAGGAAAGTATTGTAATCATGAAAAAATTCGACTTCGAGATTTTGGTGTATTTACACGTTTTGAGGTCTTCTGAATTCATTTATGCTATTTTCAAGAGATGTTTTTAAAATAGCTCCCGCTCTTCATACGGGAAGAAGCGAATATTTTACTACTAAAATCATATCTGCATGTGACAAAACAGAATTTCATTTTTAGAAAAGTTCAAGTAATCTCCTCTGTTGAAATTACTGCGGGATATATTAACGCACATTAGAATTACTTTTCGTTTAGTTGGTTGTAAGACAGCCGTTGAAAAAGGATAAACACTTTTAATTTCATGAAATATTTATTAATGTGGTATATTGTGATTTATTCATATTATCCTTACAAATCTAATAATACTACCCATTACGTACATTAATACTATCTATCTTCGCTTCTCCCTCTTCAAGGCTCCCTTAAAAGAAACAGCTTTAGGTTATTTGGCCCCAATTGGATCTTGCGATTCTTTGCAATTTACGCATTAGCATAAATAATAATCATTTCACATAATAGTTGCCATTAAGGAAACTCTCCATATATATTTAATTTATACATAGTTTTATAAGATTGGAGTATTTAGCGCCGCAAACCATTTCATCTTACTGTGGGGAGAAAATATCCAAGGGGTGCCATTTTAAATATCCATGTATCTAATATAGTGATATCTTTTATATCCTCCAAAGTCCTGTCTCCTGAAAAACATCAAACTGTGTAATCTCGAAGAGATACTTATTCCCGCTTTAATTGTGACAGGGCGCAGAGTTTACAAATTTCACGCATTTTTTTAATTTATGACGTCACTGCTTGACTGCCGTAAAGGATACCCCAGCTGGTTGAGGGAGTTAATTTCGATATTTCGCATAGTAGTTTTCAAACGGTATCATTAAAACTTTGCGTTATGTAGGACCTTTATGGAGGAACGTAATTCTACGTTAAAATAAAACTATACTCGGAACGTGCATGCATATGTTAGGCAACGCCTGCGCCATAATTAAATGCCAAAAATAAAAATAGCAAAAATAGAAAAATTTTAATATATCGCTCTTTGAAACGAACTTTGTAACTTTTAAAATGAACATCTTCAGCACCGTGAAGACATTTCAATTTTTAAATAAGCACCGGATTAAAATACCACTTCTAACAATAACAATCGTGAATTTCTTAGTTTATTTCTACAGTAAATTTTAATCAAAATATCGTCTCCCTGTGTTGAAAATAGAGCTGGAATAAATGAGTTAAAATTATGGCGTAATTTTTACGTATCTTAAAGCATTTGACGTCATAGATCCTCACTTGCGAATTGAAATTCCGATATCCATTTAAAAACTCGATTGGTTGAAAAAACCCTTTTTTCTAATCCTTTCTGTGGCAACAACCGAACATAAATTCTCGTGCCGTGATCGCAATGTAATGAATGGCGTAAGATCGCGTTGATGCTATTAAATTCTAAACATTAGGCTGCATTCGTAGGCATATTCGTAAGGCATATTCGGAACATCGTACGAATTCGCCGTCGTACTCGTACATTAGGCATATTCGTAAAAAATCATCTAATTTACATAATTTTTTCGTTTTTATTTGAAAAGAGGGAGAAAAGAATGTTTCATGATTTGTCAAAATATCAAAAAGTTATGACGGACAGAATTCAAGATGCGACAATTTTAAAATTATTTTAGGGAAAAATACGCGAAGCAGATGCTTAGTAAAAAAATTCCTAAAAATCGGTAAATCATGTTACCTATTCAGAACAAACTGTTTTTAAAAGAAAATTTTATCCTCTATCCGATGATACAAATGCCGTTTTGCTGCGAGCGTAATTTCCGCCGTTATTACGAATTAGGTGAGAAAAAATGCCAAAATCGGATAAAACATAAAATTAAAAAAAATCTAGGCCGAATTTTGAAAAAATCGCTTCGAGGTGCACAACTACATATTTATATCTTCCCGAGTACCAAATTTGGTGTTTCTAGGTGTAGCCGTTTGTCCGTAACGCTGCCGACAAACACACACACACACACACACCTTCTTTTATAATAAGTAGAGACTACAAAAGTGTAAGATGTAAGGTTTTTGGGCCCTAAAATCTGTAGGCCCTGGGCAGTTGCCCCGTTTGCAATGCCGGTAATATGGCACTGGTAATAAAATAAAATTTTACGAACTTTTAGCAAATTTGAGGAACGCTTGACAATTAATGTCCATTCTCTTTCACAGATGGCGCCATCAGCACACTTTCGAAAGCTAAAATCAAGCTAAAGTCAAGCTTGTATTAATACGTCAAATTCAAGGAAATGTCAAACTTGATTTAAGCTTATGTGCTGTCTGGGATAGTTTAGTCACTAACAGATTTAGCATGCACGTACACCACGATACCTTCAGTAGTATGTCGGAATCGAGAAGAAAAATCTTGAGGGACGCATTTTCTTGTCTACTTTTGCTTGTAAATTAATTTGAAATTTCAAAATAAGTCAGTTATCTATAAATTTCTGTCTGGGGGGGAGGGCACGTGCTCCTGTGCCTCACCCCCCTCCCTCTGAATCCGCCAATGTGGGAGTCGAACCCATAACCTTCCGGTCAACAGTCCGCCGTAACCACTGGGTTGTCACGGACCCCCTAAAAATGGACAGTAGTGAGACCTATCTGGTTTCAGAAGTTTATAACGTGCCCCTAATTCTGAAGCATTTTAAGGGTGTATGTCGAAGGAAAAAAACTCTTGTTTTTAGTCTTGTACACAAATTGAAATAATCTAATAGCACCATGGTCTCCAAAAAATTGCAGATGGTTCTTCATCAGCTGCTTTACACACTGAAATAAGCAAAAAAGCTGTGACTTTTGCGAAATTTTCAGAAAAAATTCATAAACATGGATTTAAGCTGCAAGATTTTTCGAAAAGTGACACGTTTTGCGAAAATTTCCGATTTTTAAGAATTTTTTTCTAAAAGTTTTGAAACTGATACAGATTGATCGTTTATTTCAGTATGTAATACAGCTTGTAAAGAGACAGTTTCAAAATTTTGAACTGTTTGAATTAGTTTATTTATACTTATGTACCAAAATCGCATGATTTTTTTCGAACAACACCGTTAAAACCCACTTATGAAAGAAATTAAAGGTTTTATTAGAAGTTTTCATTGTGTCCTCGTGTGTTTCTGGTTTTCAAATTCTAAAACACTACCACAGTACGGTCAGATGAGAGAGGTGTCGTTATTATTTGTAAATTTTACGTTGTAGCAATTTAATCGGCACCTTAAATCTCGATGCGTGAGCGTCTTGGTGTGTTATAAGCAATCGCATCAAAGCTTAATTTATCCCAAATGTCAAGCTTATTTAACATTATAAATTGCACGAATTTAAGCAATATCTTTTTTTTAAATTCTAGCAATATAATATTTGAAAAACAAAAATCGCGAACATTAAATTAAAGAAGCTATGTTTAACAGTCACTTAAAACTATATCGTTCGAAGCAGTAGCGTATACTGGTTTCCCTTTGGGAGGGAGGGGGGCGATCCGCTACTTTAAATGTTACTTTTACTAGAATTAATTAAAAATTTTCAAATTAATTGTTTTTAATTTCTTTACATTTTCGGAGGGGCCAGGCCCCCCTCGCCCCCTTTAAATACACCCTATTCTCCAAGCACCTTTATCAAAATAATCTTCAAATAATGGAAACTGCATATAGTTGCACTGTGACACCATAACAAATACACTAGCGAAAGAGAAATTTGCTCCGACAATCAGAAAAAAAGAAGAAATGCCGAATACACGCATGCTATGTCTGTGAGCGGGCGAAACAAAATTCCTCCCCCTCTCCCTGCCCGTACCGCTTCGAAACGAAATCAGCGACAGGAAACCTCCTCCTCTCATATGTGACGACCTTTGAGAACGGTGAAACGAGTACTCCCCCTCTTATAGATGACGATCACCATTTAAAACTAAAAAATGTAAGGCACTTTTATCGGTGACAGTCACCTAAAGAGTAAACGAGTACTCAATGACCATTAAGGGTCACTGCTACACGGAATTAGCAATCACTCTTTTCACCGATATCCGAAAATTCCCTATTAAGCCCGTCCCTACGCAATAACTCAAACTCATTGTTACCTGACGTGAGTCAAGTTTTCTTGAGTAAATCTTCTGAAGTGTGTGGATTAAGGGTGAAAGAGAAAATTATATCTATATATATATTCCTCTTTCAATTTCTGGTGTTGATTGTTACTTGCTCATACTTTGTATTTTACCGTTCGGCGTTTTGCAATTTTCTTTTTATCGTGTCTATATATATTTATCGTGTCTATTTGACGTCCTGGTCGCTTTACCCTAAAAAAAAAATTTTTTTTTTCGTAAAATAAAACTATTAAAATTTTATGTTGAGTTTACTCTTAAATAGCAATATTTTAATTATTTTAGGTAAAAAATAGAATTTTACGACAAATGCTAGTTTTTAATCATGACTAATTAGATAATATAAGGAAATATGTCGTACTGAATAATTTTGTATGAGGAAGGTATTTTCATTTTAATGTTTAATTTAAGATATTTTCTAATATTCGTAGCATTCACATGAAACTTTTATTAGTTTTATTTTGTGAAAAATAAAACTTTTAAACGTAGGCCTAATGATGACGTCAAAGTTTAACGTAGAAGTTGTTTCTATATATGGAGGTGTTGGCTGGGGACGCCTTTCTTCGAAATCTTTTTTCAAAATTTCAAAATTTTTAAATTTAAAGAACAGTTTTGGGGCACCTTTTTGTTGAGGGACCGGGCACTTGCCCCGAATGCCCTCCCGAAAATCAGGCCCTGTATAACTAACCCACAAAATACTTTAAGATGGCCAAGTGAGATGTAAAAATAAGATTTAAAATTCCTGAGTTAAAGTTAACAAATTCAAAACCTTGACGCGAAATTTGAATGCTCATTTTATCGAGCCTATATGATAACCCCCTTTATTTATTTATTTATTTTTTTTTTTGGCTTCAAAAAGGTATTTGGGAGCAAGATAAATTTCTTATTTTAGTTTTGTCAATAACTCATTAAACTTATCGAATAACATACAACTCAAAAGAAACACGAGAAATTAATATTTAATACATGATTCACCTCATATGAAGAATAAGATTTTATAAGAGGGTGATTCAGAACTCTTGTAAAATATTTTAGGGTGATAAAACAGCTGATGTGGAGAACAAATCAACATAGAACCCCCCTGGTCTATCTCCAATTGTTTTCCCACTAGCTCAGGTAGAAGGAAAAAATTCAAAAAATTAGTATGTCCCTCATTTCTGAAATTACAAGCAATGGGCGAGTTACAAGAAATGAAACAGTTGAAAAATGCAAAATGAAACATTTGGTTGGTTATTTTAAAGGTTGATTCCTTAAATACCGTGCAAGATAACAATCAGTAAAATTTTCTAAAAATTCTCCCATTTTGATGGCCTTCGGAAAAGCTTACAATGAGCTATATCGGTTGCCTTGCTCAGGAGAAATTCAATATTTTCTGCACTGCAAATCGCTGAATTTCTAGTTTCAAGGAAAAGTGGCTCCGCCCACCGGAATCATGTGCACGCCTCTTATCAGTTTTCGAAGTTCTGGTGTTGCTGAATTAATTTGTTTTGGTTTTAACCTCCAAAACATTTTACTCTAGAAGTTCTAGCAAAGTTCCAAAGCGAATATTTTTTTTTCCCGATTTAAAACCAAAAACCAATAAATTCAGGGATTTTGTCAGATGAGACTGCTGTTTTTATCATTATAGGAATTTCTCTAGACGAGACAGATGTTTTCATTATTACTATACAAGGATTTTGCGAGACGAGGCAGATGATTTTTTCGTTACTATATTGGGATTTTGTGAGATGAGAGAGGTGTTTCTGTATTACAACATGATTTTGCGAGAAGAGACGGATGTTTTTATCACTGCTGCGTAGGGATTTTGCTGCACAGATGTCTTCATTTTTTTGGAAGAAGGATTTTGCGAGATGAGATTAATGTTTTTATCACTGCTACCTAGAAAGTTTGCAAGACGACACAGATTTAGGGATTCTGTGCGATGCGACAGATGTTTCCGTCATTATGACAGTGTAATTTTGAGTCGACACGGATTTTTTTATTACCTGTATAGGGATTTTGCGAGACGAGACAAATGTTTATCACTGATATATAAGGATACTGCGAGAGAGATTTTTATCACTGCTATATAGGGATTTTGCAAGACGAGATAAATGTTTCTATTACTGTTGTATAGGGATTTTGCGAGACGAGACAAATGTTTTAATAACTGTTGTATAGGGATTTTGCGACACAAAACAAATACTTAGTAGTGCTACATAGAAAGTTTGCAAGTCGAGACAGATGTGCTTTTTTCGTTACGATATAGGGATTTTGTGAGATGAGACAGACGTTTCTGTCAATATTACAACGTAATTTTGCGAGACGAGACGAACGTTTTTAACTGCTGTATAGGAATATTGCGAGATGAGAGAGATTTTTTATGACTGTTGTATGGGGATTTAGCGAGACGAGATAGATGTACTCCATTGTATATCCATTTAATTTTTCCATACGTACTATAATTGTGTTTTCAGTTTTAAAAAATCTACTCTGAAAACATTAAATTAAATTAAAAGGACAACAGGTAGGAAAAAGTTTTTGGAAGTCATTTGATGTTTTTAAAAGTACATTTTTTAAAGCGTAAAATTCATGTTCATGTCATATATTGGGAGCGACATCCTTAGTCACTCTCCCAAGCAAATAGCTAATGATACTGAAAGTGACCAGTCTCGGCAAAATGACTGTACTTGTGCATAAATGCTTTTTAATAAGAATGAAGGGGGGGGGGGTCTACATCAGCGGAATTCAGTTTTCGATCTAAAAGAAGAAGAAAAGAAAAGAAAGAAGAAAATGCCACTCTAGACGAAATTAGTAACACGGCACTGTCTCTCTATCCTTCTTATCCGAAGTCATAAGATTTTGTTACAATTGAAGTGGGCGTAAACATTAGGAAAAGGTTTCCGCCTACACGCGCAACTACTGTTCTGATGCAGATTTTGGTATTTCAGCACAATTCATCATTACTTTCAAAGATCAGGATGGGTTATTTAAATAATTAAATAAATTTTTATGATTACGTCTTGTGGAGATTAAATATCTGTTTTTCTTATCCGCCGAAAGTCGTAAGCGTTTCTTACAAAGGATGTGGGCGTAAACATCAGGAAAAGTTTTCCGCCTGTATGGGCAAACGGTTGTTCAAATTGTTTATGACGCGGATTTTATTATTTCAACAGAATTCATAATTACTTTCAAAGAACAGGATGGATTCTTCGAATTTTTAATGAAATTTTTTTTTTAGTGTTTGGGGAGCTTTAACTTCTGCGTTTCTAACCACCGAATATCATAACACATTCTAAAAACTGATGTGGGCGTCACATCAGGAAGAGGTTTCCTCCTACAGGAGAAATCGATCGTTCTCAAACTTTTCATTGTGCAGATTTTATTACGGTTGTTCGAATTGTTTATGATGCGGATTTTATTATTCCAGCAGAATTCATAATTACTTTCAAACAGTGTGGATTCTTCGAATTTTAGATGAAATTTTCTTTGCTGTTTGGGGAGCTTCTGCGTCCCACCAAAAATCATAACCCTTTCTAAAAATTCTTAAAATTATATTTAGAAGTGGTCAAAATCACTTTTTTCGTCGGAATTTGGCTCCCGAAAATTTTCATGATCACATTACTTCCTTTTACTCCGTACAAGGAAGTAAAAATTGATGTGGACGTACACATCAGGAAGAGGTTTCCCCCTACAGGAGAAATAACTTGCTCTCGAACTTTTCACGATGCGGATTTTATTATTTCAGCAGAATTCAACATTACTTTGAAAAGGTCACGATGTATTATTTAAAATTTTTGTTCACTGTTTGTGAAGTTTAAAAATATGCGTCTTTCACCCACTGAAAGCGTTATCTATTATTCTCACAATTAATGTGGGCATAAACATCAGGACGAAGTTTCCGCCTACGTGAGTAATCGATTGCTCTCAAATTCTTCGATGCGGATTTTATTATTTCTGCAGAATTAAACTTAGTTTCAAAGATCACGGTGGATTTAAAGTTTTTGTTTACTGTTTGTGAAGCTTAAAAATATGGGTTTCTTACCCACCGTAAGTGATTTTCCTTCTTACAATTGAAGTGGGCGTGAACACCAGGAGAAAGTTCCTGCCTACAAGGTGTATCCAATTGCCCTCTTAGAACAGTTCCATTCAAAAATTAATCGGCGTCGCAGGACTTTTAAAAGCTTTAACAGGAAACCGAGAGTCCTATTTCTTTAAAACTACCCTTCTCCTAAGTTTAAAAAGAGATGTAAAAATTCTGTTCATCACTAGATTGAAACATACTTGCATTTTCGTTGCGGGGGGGAGAAAAAAAAAAAGCGTAAGGGTGGTTTTATTGGATTTTAAAAGGCAGCAGCTGGATGATACTACTGAGAAATGCTTCCGAGAAAAGAAATGGTCTTGGTTGACTTAGGCTTGTCACAGTAATTCGCTAGAATGGAAATTGCCTGCATTTGTATAACCTCGGCAACAACATTTTAAGTAGTTTCCGAACATCCACCCCCCCTCCCCACAACCACCATATTGTATGTTTTTATATTTTTGTTGCAATTTCGTAGTTTTCATAAATTTCAATCCAGCAACCTCAATAATAAGGTTGCTAGTACTTGATTAGATGTCATGAAATTTGCTGGCTGATTAATTTGAGCAGAAATTTGCCATATAAAATTGTATCTTTTCTATTTCTGGTTTGCTTTCCTGTAACTCTCTTTAAGTGTTTTCTGTTGGTTACGTTTGTGTAATTTTGCATGTTTGCTCCTCATCAAATTATGAGCGGTGTTTAGAACTTCCGTTTACAATTACTTCTGTCCTTATAACTTTTTTACAACATAATACAAACAGTCTCTCTTAAAAGTTAAGCCAGTACAATATAGATTCGTTGAGAAAATTAACCTCCAATAAATTTTTCTATATTTATTGAAATTTTTTCTTTGTGCTTTTGACGAACTTAAAAGTCCGTGTTTCCTTGTTTCCTACCCACAGAAAATTTTAACAATTCGTACAATCGAAGGGGGTAAACTTCGGATGGAGGTTCCTGCCTTCAAGCGCAAGTGCTCTCTTAAACAGTCCATGATGCCGATTTCATTATTTAAAGGCATTTATTAGGCTCATTATTTATAAAAATTAAAAAAAAATCACATTAAAAAAAATCTATTCTAATGAAAATATTAAATTAAAAGGACAATAGGTAAGAAAAAATTTTTGGAAGTGTTTTGGCGTTTTTAAAAGTACACTTTTTTACGCATAAAATTCTTGTTCATTTCATATATTGGGAGCGACATCCATAGTCATTCGCCCAGGCTTTATGATACTTGATACTGAAAGTGACCACTCTCGGAAAAATGAATGTACTTATTGATAAATGTTTTTTTTTCTAAGAACTAGGGGGGGGGGGGGGGGATGATCTGCATCAGCCGAATTCAGCCTTCGATTTAAAAACAAAGGACAAAGAAAATGGCACCCCAGGCCAAATTAGAAACACGGCCCTGTCTGTCTTTACTACTTATCGGAAGTTATAACCGTTTGTTACAAATGAAATGGTTATAACTTTTCCGCCTACTCGCGCAACTACTGTTCTGATGCAGATTTTAGTATTTCAGCACAATTCATCATTACTTTTAAAGATCACAATGGGTTATTTAAATTTTTTGTATTTTTTTTGTGGAGATTAAAAATCTGTATTTTTTACCCGCCGAAAGTCAGAAGCGTTTCTTACAAATGAAGTGAGCGTAAACATCAGGAAAAATTTTTCGTCTGTATGGGCAAACGGTTGTTCAAATTGTTTATGTTACGGATTTTATTATTTCAGGAGAATTCACCATTGCTTTGAAAGGACATGATGGATTATTTGAATTTTTAATGAAATTTTTTTTTACTGTTTGGGGAGCTTAAATTTCTGCGTTTCTTCCGCCCGAAAATCATAACCCTTTCAAAAAGTTGTTGTGGGCGTACACACCAGGAAGAGGTTTCCTCCTACAGGAGAAATTGCTTGTTCTCAAACTTTTAATGAATTATTTCAGGGGAATAATTATTTCAGCGGATTTCAACATTACTTTCAAAGGTTACGATGCATTATTTAAAATTTTTGTTTACTGTTAGCGAAGCTTAAAAAAATGTGTCTTTGACACACCGAAGGCGATAAGTATTCACGAGAGGCTGGGCAGAGCGGATTAAATTGCTCTCTGGCGATTTTGGCGTGCAGTCAGACTCCTTTGGCAAGAGTCGTTTCTCCCGCTGTTATACACTGCATGCTAGGGGTTGCCGACCGCACCGCAAGTTGATCCGCGAAAAACAGTAGAGTTAGAAATTCCATGTTCTTTTCCTAATATTTTATTATTTTATTTGTTGATTAATTGTTCTAAATATATATTTTAATGCATTTAAAATTGCAGTCTAAAATTACAAATCTAAAACATTTATTCATATTTAAATGCATGCATTTAAATATGAATAAAAAATTTTAGATTTGAAGGTAATATGTTACGGAAATAAAAAAGAAACAGTGAACAGTTAAAAAGCAATCATCATTTGGCTTTTGTATGAATTTACATACGATTAGAGAAAACCCTTCTTTATTAAATGTTTAGTCCGGGGTTTTAGCAATTAATAGATATGGATTATAGATGCAGATAAACTCTTCGGGTTTAAACCTATATGTTCCCATGGATGCAGATTGAAGCGAGGACGAAAATTGCATTACTGATTCTTGTAGGATACTGAAAGATTAATATGGGCTAGCAATAATGTGTGTAACAACAAAGAATAATAACCGCTCGTCTTTGTAACGGTAAGAAAGTAAATGTTAAACTTTGTGTAAAGTTCATTTACATATAATCTATATTTATAAAATGCTAAATTCTTTTAATCAAGCACAAACTACTAATTCAATGAAAGAAAAAACTAATTCGTATTCAAGAACGATTTTTTAAGACTTTCTTTGGACCATTTTGTTTCAGTGAAAAATTAATAAGGTAAATAGCTAAAAACTTAAAATTAAATGAGAAAGCAAATTCTAGATAATTTTTTTACTGTTGACTTTGTTTTAAACCGCAAAAGATTTCTTATTTGTTTTAAATACAACTTACTGTAATTCAGTCAAAACATTGTCTATGTATAAAGACAGGGAAAAAAAAAAAAAAAAAAAAATGAACGGTGAAATCTGGAAATTTCTTGTATTGTCAATGACATTTTGTCTTTTTTTTTTTTTCCAATGGCAAAGGCAAGAAAGAAGTAAAACATTAAGAAAAAATAAAAAGATAACAAGAAAACTGTAAATAACTGCGAGATAAAATTTCATGCTCAAACGTTGAATTTCCCAATTTTCCATTATTGTTATTGCATAAATAAATATGTACTTTTTAAAAAACCACCCCCTCCCCCTCTAACACCTTACTTCTATTCCATAGCAGTGTATGTAAATATACTGCAACAGAAAAAGAATGTGGAAGCTCTACTGTTTTTCGCGGATCAACTTGCGGTGCGGGCGGCAACCCCTAGCGTGCAGTGTATAACAGCGGGAGAAACGACTCTTGCCAAAGGAGTCTGACTGCACGCCAAATCGCCAGAGAGCAATTTCCGCTTTGCCCAGCCTCTCGTTATGTATTCTCACAATTAATGCGGGCGTAAACATCAAGAAGAAGTTTCCGCTTGCACGAGTAATCGCTTGGTATCAAGTTCTTTATGATGCGGTTTTTATTATTTTAGCAGAATTAAACATTACTTTCCGATGTCACAATGGATTTAAAGTTTTTGTTTACTGTTTGTGAAGCTTAAAAATATGGGTTTCGTACCCACCGTAAGCGATGTTCCTTTTCATAATTAAGTGGGCGTAAATAACAGGAAAAAGTTCCCGCCTGCAAGGTGTATCCACTTGCTCTCTTAGAACAGTTTCATTCAAAAATTAATTAGCGTCGCAGGACTTTTAAAAGCTTTAAAATGAAACCGATAACCGATAGTCCTATTTCTTTAAAACTACCCTATTTCTAAGTTTAAAAAGAGCTGTAAAATTCTGTTAATCACTAGATTGAAACATACTTGCATTTTCGTTGCGAAAATAATAAAAAAGGAACAACAAAGTGTAATTGTGGTTTTATCCGATTTTAATTGCTCTTAAAAGGCAGTAGCTAGAGGATACTACTGAAGAATGCTTCCGTGAAAAGAAATGGTCTTAGTTGACTTAGGCTTGTCAGAGTAATTCGCTAGAGTGGAAATTTTCTGCATTTGTAAAACCCTCGGCAACAACAATTTAAGTGGTTTCCGAACACGCCCCCCCCCCTTCCACACCCAACCATATTGTTTCTGAATGAAATGTAAACGTATCATTTCAGGAATGTTTAAAAAACGAAAGTACTACAAAAGTAAATATTTTTAATATTTTAAAATTGCAATTGGCCTAAAAATTGGATTGTTTGTTATCTTAAAACTTCCCCTGAGGAATGAATTAGAAGTCCCCGAAGGGGGTCACCGGTACCCCGAGAGGGGCACATGAACCCCTGCTGACGCCACCTTCGATTACCTGAATAATCCGTGAAAACACAAAAATATTAAAATTTAAACTTGCCATGGTTATACTTCAAACCAAAAGATATTAATACGAACATACGTATATAGGGAAATGTAGGGAGAATAGTGTAGATCGTTCAATCGTATGGACTGGCCCTTCTGTCTATACCGGGCATGGGCATTGGGGAACCTTTGGAATCGTTGCGGGCCAAACTTTAGCGAAGTCGCGGGCCGTATAATTGGAATTTATATGAGATTTTTAATGATTTATATTTGTTTTATACAGTGTTTTGATATCTTCCGTGGGCCGTATCAAATGCCGTGGCGGGCTGGCGGTTGCCTATATGTGGTCTATATGGTGCGTATGGTACTAGCGCCAGAACGGAGAAAATGTCGACTACATCGCGGTTTCCTATTGTTCTGAGTTTAGTCTGGATAGCCGTGAAAGATGGCAGGCAGCAATGGTTTAGGACACGATTACCTTTCAGTCAAGTGAAATTAGTTTCATTTGAAGAGAGAGGCCCTAATCTTTCCAATTTCAGCCGTATCGATGCACCCATTTAGGTGTTGCTGAAATAAACTTTTCGGAGTACCTGCGCTGCGCGGCGCGCTTACCTCCGGTGTGTTGTATGTAGTATGTTATGTGTTGGATGCATGTAGATGGGCCGAGGCCGCAGTAATTCAGACAGAGTCAAGAACTAGATTAGTTTTTTTTTTTTTTTTTTTTTTTTTTAAATTAGATGCTATGGCAGTGGCGGCTCGTGGGATACAGCAAGTACAGCCGGGCTGCACTTTAAATTATCAGCACATACTTTAAAATAATTTATTCTACTAATTTTCCTAAATTCAGATTAGAATTGTGGAATTCCTACGGTAAATTAAAAAAATCTCCGAAAACAAACAAACAAAAAAAAACGTTTTGTGGCCGGATAGCTCATTTAGAAAAAAAGCACTTTAATCTTCCCGCAATTCAATTGGGAAAATCTTTGGTTCAGCCCAGAGCGCTGAAAAGAAAATTGGCAGCACCGTTGCCATGACAACGACTACGTAAGCAGCCTCTCCGGCATAGGGAGTATGCAGCTGATACAGCCGATGAAAGATTTTCTAACGGCGGCTGAACTTGAGAACTCGACTAACTGATTGGCTCGGACGAGAAGTGAGGGAGGGGGTAAGGAGAATATATGTTTGGAAAACTCTCGACTTTATATTGCTGAATTTATCAAGAAGGTAAGCTTGAATAGACGCTTATGAATGGACAATGACCCATCAAAGCAGTATTGTTTTTAAGTAAGCAAGAACTGGCATTTAGAGGACATGGCGAGCGAGAAAATTCTTTAAACATGGGAAATTTTAAAGAGCTTTTAAAATTATGGATATCTGAATTAAAACAACGCCTTTTTATGGGGACATCACTGACCGATTCGCATGTTTAAAAGAAAGGAGGATTGATTTGACTTATAAAAAATAAGTAAGTTTCCTTTTTTTTTTCTTTTCTTCTCAAGTTATCGTTACAAAAGAAAATTCTAAGGAAACTTCGAATCTGACACGGATTAATGCAATTTTGAGGATAAGAGCGGCTGGTTGAAATTTATGTCCATTTTATGGAAGTAAAATAGGATCTCTTACTTTTTTTTATGTAATTTCTTTTTTCTTTTTTTTTTTTTTTTTTTTTCCTCGGTGAGGGCTTAATCCGCCAGCTTTCGAATTCAGTAACAAAGATTTTCCAATCCTGTCCGGAGGAAAGGGGGGGGGGGGCTCATATGCTTCCGGCTGCACTAACAGTTTTGACCACGGGCCGCCACTGTTATTTGTCATGCTTTATCATAAACTTGAAAAGCGACAAATGTTTATATGATTAATTTTAAACGAGTCAAATTGTCTCGGACAGTTAATCTAGTGTTATAAGTAACAATCAGTTACATTTTTAGACATTCTTGGCGCGTGATATAACCCTAGGAATGAATAAAAAAAAATCAATTCATAGCAGTATTTCTTTGCTTGTTTTTGTTTTGGTGTACGTATACACATTTTTTTTGTGTGGGGGAGGAAGGAATACCCCCTCTTTTTCTCTAACAGCAGCAAATGCCCCCCTCCCCTGAGAGGTGGTACGGGACACAAAATAAAACACAGTCTACACGCTTGAACCAAACGAGCGAAATTCGATCAGTCGGAGCGATTTTTGGCGCAGTTTTCAAAAGTGCGCTTCTCCTTTAGGAGCGTTTTTCGATCACAAAAGCGGAGCGAAATATGCGTGAATCGAACGTTATCAGTCTTTGGAGAGCAATTTGGGGGAAATCTCAGAAAAAATACGAAGCGAGGAGGGGAATTCTCAGAAAAAAAGACTACTTAAGGAGCACTTTTGAGGAAATACCGATAGGTTTTCGATGCAAACGGATCGCTCTCCAATAAATAGTTTTTTTCGCTCTTTGGGTTTAAGCGTGAAAATCCACGAGAAAAATCATAAACCGTTTCCCAGGATTCAGCAATGAAGATGTCAGACACAATAGTGAAAAACAAGCTTCTGAAAATGAGCAAAATATTGCTCCTATAAGCGCCAATACAGATCCTTATGCCCTAGCAAAACGGCAACTGCTTCTCACGGCAATCAAAAGCAGACTAACTGAAGTTCCCCGTTCTTTCTGCTCTTTTATACCTTACGTCGTACATTCCAGAAAAAAAATCCGGATTTCTAGAGTTATCCCGCACAATCGCGTTTCAGTTGCGCTATAGAAATGTTAATGAAAAATACAAGGCTGTTCCTTAATACTACTGCAGGAAAAGAAATATTACAGGCCCTATTGCAACAATCGCGCCGAATGTCCGAAACGTCACCAAGCTTGGCTACCTTTCGGTGAAATATCGCCAAATTTAGCGCCAAAAATAAGTCCCTAAAAGTGGGGTCGGGTAAGCTCTAGCACCCATATTTCTTGAGATTTCGAGAATACAATATAAAGTAAATAAAAAACTTTGTAAAAAACACACATAAGATGTGTTACAGGTAAGTAGATACGTACGTTTCGACCGAAAAATTGTTTTGGTCTTCCTCATTGTAATCATGAAAAAATTCGACACCGAGATTTCGGTGTATTTACACGTTTTGAGGTCTTCTGAATTCATTGATGCTATTTTTAAGAGATGTGCGTATGTATGTATGTCTGTGTGTATGTGAGTGAACACGATAGCTTCTTAACGGTGCATTCGCTTGAGCCCAAATTGGGTATACATGTTATAAACCACCATCGTAAGACCTGTATTGATTTTGATGTATATAGGACTTATAGTTTTTCTACAGGGCAACGACAAAGATTTCTTTTACATTATAGCATATGGGGAGAAATTCTTGCTAGTGCGCTAGTGTTTAAACGGCGCATTCGATTGAGCTTCAGTTTGGTATATATGTTTGAATTATTCATCGATTAAAATTTATTTAAATGCTTGGTAATGATCTTAATCGTAAGTATTTGGAAAGTCGAATGGAGTCACTCCAGATTTTTTGTTTTCCTTTCCAACTCATAAAAAATCCCTCCATCCGTTATTACCTCTCTATTCAATTTCACACCTGCTCATGATACGAGAAAAAAAATCTGGAGTGACTCCACTCAACTTGCCGAAGACTTACGATTAAGATCATTACCAAGCATTTAAATAAATTTTAATCGATGAATAATTCAAACATATATACCAAATTGAAACTCAATCGAATGCACCATTTAAACGCTAGCACACTTTCAAGAATTTTCCCCCGTAGGCCATAATGTAAAAGAAATCTTTGTTGTAGTCCTGTAGAAAAACTATAAGTCCTATACACACCAAAATCAATACCGGTCTTACGATAGTGGTTTATAATATATATACCCAATTGGAGCTCAATCGAATGTACCGTTTAAACGCTAGCGCACTTTCAAGAATTTTCCCCCATAGGCCATAATGTAAAAGGAATCTTTGTTGTAGCCCTGTAGAAAATCTATAAGTCCTATATACACCTATAAGTCCTGTCTACACCAAAATCAATACCGGTCCTGCGACGGTGGTTTATACTAACATATATGTCCAATTTGAGCTCAATCGAATGATCCGTTTAGGAGCTATCGTGTTCAATCACATATGCACAGACACACATACACACACACATACACACACACACATACATACATACATCTCGTAGAAACAGCAAAAATGAATTCAGAAGACTTCAAAACGTGTAAATACATCAAAATCTCAAAGTCGAATTTTTTCATGATTACAATATTTTCCTTACATGGTACATGTTCGGAAAGTAAAAATATATATTGAAACAAAGCCGAAGTCTTACACAAAACAGGTTGAAACAGCTCAGGGCCTTCTGTATTGTACTCACCGAGCCTGATAACTGATTGTTGAGCACATTTATTTAAGTGTAAACCTTCTATTTTCCTATTTTAAGAAAACTTTTTTGATCAAAGTCAGTAGTATAATAACATAGAAACATTTACGCGATTTTCCCAAAATCTCAATATCTATGAAATAATATGTTCTACGGAAAGTTTAATTTAAGTTTTGAAAGCAAAAATTTCGTTTCTAAGATTGTTTTAGTAATTAGCAATTACTAGTTAATGCTTATTATTGCTCTTAAAGTGTCAATTACTGGTGCACTTACCCTATGGCATGTAAGTAATTCCGGTGGAGGTATAGAACTTTCCAGAGGTAATCTTTTTCTTGTAATTTTACTTCTTTGTACGGAGTATAAGGAAGTAATGTGATCTCGAAAAATTTCGGGGTCCAAATTTCGACAAAAGAAACCGATTTTGACTACCTCTAAATTTACTTTTAAGAATTTTTTTTCGATGCATCTCATCGTAAGCTAGCATGCACGATCCTATAAACGCGTCTGCAACTCATTTTGACCAGCGGCGAGTCTATTTTGGCCAGTTTTTCCATTCCGTCTGTATGTACGTACGTATGTAACTCACATATCTCAAAAACTATTGGTCGTAGAATGTTGAAATTTTATATTTAGGATTATTCTATGATCTAGTTGTGCACCTCCACTTTTGGTCTCAATTGACTGGATAGTTTATGTACAGGACCGCCCAAAAGATTCGAAATACATTACGCTCTATGGGCCGAAATTCAGTAAACTCGCATATCTCAAAAACTATTTGGCGTAGAATGTTGAAACTTTATATTTTGGATTATTGTAACATCTAGTTCTACACCTCCCCTTTCGGTTCCATTCGACTGGATAGTTTACCTACAGAACCGCCCAAAAATATTCGAAATACATTGCGCCCTATGGGCCGAAATTCATTAAATCGTATTTTCGGGGTATTGGGCTATTTCAAACGACTCAGATGTGATAAATGCTGTTAAGAGTTACAAAATGAATTTCTCCATTAAAAAAAGTGCCTTTATCATGTATAGTTCTGCTACAGGATCACTCAAAAGATTTCCAATACATTATGGCCAATGGCAATTTTAGGGCATTCATCCATTTCAAGCACAATACCGTCCTACCATATAAGTTAGATAATGGTCCGACCACGGTCACGTGCCTCCCTCATGAACTACGCCAAAAGCCGCCAAGCTTGCGACTTTTGGTGTACGTGTGTACGTATTTAAATCTCAAATTTTAAAAACTGTTAGTCGTAGAATGTTGAAATTTCATATATAAGATTGTTGTAACATCTAGTTGTGCATCTCGATTTTTGGTTCCAATCTACTGGAGAGTTATTTACAGGACCACCGAAAAGAATTTCAGTACTTTAATGTCTATGGACATCTTCAATATAATACAACTGTAGACAGTCATTGTTTGGTACATGCCCAAAATCTCGCCGTCTGTCTTCGACCTTGGCGAGTTTTGCCGAAATATTGCCAAATTTGGCGACAGTCAGTCATTTGGTCCATGCCCAAAATATCGCCATTCGTCATCGTTCTTGACGAGTTCTGGCGAAATATCGCCAAATTTGGCGATAATCTGTCATTGTTTGGTCCATGCTTAGAATCTCGCCATATGTCGTCGAGCTTGGCGAATTTCGCCGAAATATCGCCAAATTTGGCGCCAAAAATTATTTTGTATAACTCTAAAACTTTAACCCGTAGAATTTTGAACTTTTGTATTTAGAACTATTATAATATCTAACTGTTTTAAATATCTTTTTTGACTGCAATCGTCTGGGAATTTATTTACAGGGTGAGAAAAATGACTAAATACATTAAGGTGTATGGATGCATTCAATTCATTGAAAATCTGTGGTCAATGACTACTTTGGCTATCCTCAAGCTTGACGGCTTTTAGTGAAATATCGCCAAATAAAATGTCAGAAGGAAATCTTTCAAACTGAACTCAGCTTGGCGATATCGAAATATTTGGCGAGAAATCGCTAAATCTTACTATTACTGATATTTTATCTCTTTCAAACAAATAAGTTTAGATGAACCCAGCAAACACACTACTGCCCGCAAAATAACGGCAGGGTACCTGTCGTGCTGACAAAGTGCCGTATATCGGGATCAAAGTGCATTGCCGTTTTACTGCTAGTCAATGGAATGCCAATATCTGAAAAATGCATATGTGACAGTACATAACCAGTAATGTCGAAGTGCCATGTGTCTATGAATGCACAGAAAAGTTAACGGCGTGGTACTGTTTAAAATGTCCCGGACCAGCACTATTTGGCGGTAATGGGCCTGCATATATTTCGTAGTGTTAGCATAAAATTTCGTTATTTTAATTTAATAATATTATTTTACTTTCATACTGTGTAGAAGTGTTTTCCGTACACCCAAAGGCAGGGTCACTGCTAAGATTTTTTTTGGAGGGGGGGGGGTGTAAGGGGAAGAGTTCATACTCTGCTTTCAAATATTTTAGTACTATAAACTAAAATAAAAAAAACGAGTTCAGTATGCTATAAAAATGTTCGCTACATGCACAGAGAAACCCCCACCCTGTATATGAGTGCCAGGGGCGTAGCCAGAAATTTTTCATGGGGGGGGTTGCGACTACTACAACTATTATATATGTATACGTGTATGTGATAATGTAGTGAAGAATATACATTTTGCATGGCAAAAAATTGCTCATGGGGCATGGCAAAAAATTGCTCATGGTTATGACCCCCCTAACCCCCCCCGTGGCTACGCCCCTGATGAGTGCCTATGTACAGAATATGAATTTTATATTCTTAAAATTTTTATAATTTATTTTATTTTTTCACAATTTTGCTAAAATTTTCCTGAAAACATATTTGAAGACTTTTATTTACGTTAAGCCCCTTTTAAAATCTACCGTCATGCAATAGTCAAAAATAGAAAGTACGCAATGAGTTCACTTAGGAATTTTATTTTCTTTTCGCTGTTTCGTTGCTCTTGAATTAAACGTTTGATTTTACACGGGGCCTCACAAGTAAAACTATATACCCAACAGACCAGATGACTAGCCAAGAAATTCTACCGTCGTCAACTAACTTCTCACGAGTCGTGGTTACAAACAAGCTTCGAACTTTTATCGCGGATTTGGCTATATTAATTGAGAATATTTATACGCAGTACAGATGAATTTTTTTATGCGTTTGAAGACAGGAAATAAAAAATTGCTTGTCTATTTTAATAAGAGGTGTGCGAAACCGTCCTTTTACCTGTATTCATGGAAACTGGAGTGAAAATAAATCAGTGTCGAGCGAGAAAAAAAATTATACGTGTCATTATATATCTGTTTCTTTTCAAAGGATCTTTCAATAGCTTATTGGAAATTTCAGGGGCCGCCCGACACGGTAAAGTAAGCATCGCATCGGGGCGCTGTCTTCGAAGGAACGCAATATCGAGCTCAAAACGTGGAAAATGTATAAAAGGGGGGGGGGCTTCTTTACGTTTGCAGGGGGCGCCACGTACCTTAGGACCGCTCCTGGGAAATTTTGCAAAATTGCGGCTACCTCGTACTCCAAGGGGCGTAAAATAGATTTAATAAACTTTTAAGTTGTGAGTTGCCCTCTTTTCAGGGGAAATATGGATAATATGGTATAACATAATAATACACAGAAAGGATCAGAGAAAAAATTCGAAATACCTAACAATTCCGAAAAATATATTTTCTCGCAGAAAAAAGTGATAAATAAAAAAATTCTAGGAATCGACAAAAAATTCGAATTATCCAAGTTTCACGGAAGAATAGTAAGCACGTTTCGGGTGGTACAAAGGATCCACCCTTCTTTTCTGGAGCGTGGACCTTTTGTAAACGGCCGTTTCATCCGAAACGTGCATACTGTTTATTTAATTTTTGTTTAAGTGAGATTATAATAATATTCTATATGCATATAAGCATTTAACGGCGTTTCCTGTTGGTTTATGATACAACATTGATGGATTTTACAAATTACTTGCATAATACTACTACAGGTAAATTTTTACTTTCACTGTTTTTAATATACATACTCTCATAACGTATTTTAGTGTATAAAAGTGTTTTCCTCCATAAAATTTGAGTTATGTAGTTATACAACAGGTATAGATGTAGAAATTTCTATTTAGAATAGCTAACATAAGAAAAACCATTTGATCTAAACAACCTGCACAATACATAGCAAAATGTTACCCTAAAGTTATGTATGTGTGTGCAACCATAGTACAACTTTTTTTTTTTATTACTTCCTGTAAGAATTTGATTAATATATATGTATGTGACGTCAGATATTTCCAGTAAAGTTCCAGAGTTAAGGCAAATAATATGGTTTATTGAACATTATCTTTAAGTTACAATATAGAATGAGAAGAGGGGAGGGGAGACGGGTACACAAATCGGCGTGGACTAATTAAGCAGTTTCAGTGGCAGAAGTCTCTCGATTTTCGATGTGCGGGAGTATTTACGCTTACCACACCACGTGGTTAGCGAAGACATAACTCCGCCTCTCTCTTATCTCTGATCGAACCACACACATTTACCAACATGACCCGCATCCGGGGCTACAAGGGCGTGGGGACACGTGTACATCTAAAGAACTCAGAATCGACGGCCTGATTACTGATAAATAACAAAACAAATAAAACATAGCTCCAGAGCGCACGTGGCAAGTATGACAGGAAAGCAAAACTTACAGTGAAAGTACCCTCTTGAACAATACCCAAACTAGTAAAACCCAAATTACCTTTTTATACATTACATGTATGTCTGTATATTGTACGAAAAGTATATTGTAAGTATTTGTAAGAAAATTGCAGTTTATGAAAACTGTACAGAATTCACAAAGGGTGAGTGAGCATAATTTGCAAACGATGGACTAACGGATTTTGCTGCTGATTTTTGTTTTATTTATTGTGTAGTTTTAATCGCTCTCATCCAGAGTTATTCCCATGTGCGCCATATAAGTACAGTAGACTCTCGATTAACCGAGATCGGATTATCTGGGTTGCGGCTTATCCGGGACTATCTTAATTTATTATGTTGATGACGCACGGAAATTTGTGTAGAGCACCGCGGTTGAAAAATCATAGCGGTTGATTTTATCAAATGAAGAAAATGAAATTCTTACAGATCACGACTATAATACTGAATTATCTTCGTGACGATACGACGACTTAGAAGAAAAATCTTCTAAGATTTGAGAAAGTGGGACTGTTTTGAAAGCTGAAGTGCAACAATGGATTAATGTAATTTTTTTTTTTTTCAAGAGATGGGGGCTGATTAAAAAAATGGCTTGAATGTAAATTGATTGGATAGAGAGTAATAAAAGCTTATTTTACCTAAACGAAACGTACAGTAAATCCAAATGCTACCCTTAAGCAGTCTTTTTTTGGGGGGGAGGGGAGGGGGCGTTGATGAGTAAGCCCCCTAACCCATCCCCTGCATACCATGCTGGCTGTTATTTTAATTATGGCAGAATTATTGTAAATAGGCACTAAGCCGGCACCGTGCCATTATATTACGGCCACTGTTAAGATACCAGGCCAGTGCCCGTACTTTCAGTAATAGCCCGCACCCTGCCGTTTAATTTTAGGCATTGTAAACTTAATGGGCCAGTGCCTTTGCTGTAAATGATGGCCGCCACGTGCCATAGTGCCGTTGCTTTCCCGGGCTTCTGGAAAGGTACTTCTCGGGCGACCACTTTTGGTACGATTCAGTTACTTTTTGCAGTGCCGTGCTGGTACTGAACGTAAAGGCAGAACGGCACTGGTAAGGTACTCTGCCAGCAGGTGTGTGTTTGCTGCGAAGTGCGTCGAAAATATTTTTGATTTAATAGACGTGCAAGGAAGTCATGTGTTGTCCACATCAGATTTTTTTATTTTAGTAAATCAGAAAATGCATGATTTTATCGCCTTGTTTGTTTACAGTTTGTCCGCAGCTGCATTTACAACATAAGAACCGAACATAGAGAGACATACAAACTGAAGGAAGTGAACCGAAGCCTCAACCAGGACTGTAAAGCCAATCGAACCCGCCATGTAAGAGGCAAATATCACGATGTCTCGAAACATAAGCTAAAAAATAAATTTGTGCAAATAGATCAAAAAATGTTTGGGTGTAGAGTTTTGTTGATGCTTGGAACGCAGCCTATAGTTTGCAACGGACATCGAACAGATACTCTAGATCTTCCTCTTTGCTGTGCTGGAGTCTTTTGTTCTGTGCAGTAAACAATTCTTTTAACAGGAAGCAGACAGAACAAAAGTACGTTGTTACAGCCCCCTGGCAAAAACTGATAGCCAGCAGCATTGAAGAAACAAATTGACCCGGATAGGAGAAAAGGGGAGTATAAATCCATAGAGACAATACGTCACAGGAATGTGGGGAATCACTGAGCATTAAAAATCATTAGTTAAACGCATGTTTAATTTAAATGCGTACCTCTTAAGCATTGCATATCCACCAAGATCATTGTAAATATACTCGTCAAAAGGGAAATTGCAATATCAAGAAATAATTCACGTAGCGTCATGCAAATTTCAGGAGCGATAGTGCTGAGATGGATATGCTAATGATTAAAAAACAGACAAATAAAATCATTATAAACCAATTTATTCAGTATCTGATTTGCACATCTCTGGCAGCTGTACAGGCCTCAAATCTGGCGAGGTATGCTATCCATGAGTTCATTGATTGTTGCCTGAGGTAACCTTTGCCAAGTCACACCCACTGCTGTGCACAGATCATCCATGATATTTACGCCAGTGGTCCTCGGATTATGTCACGTCGCTTTCAATGAGATCCCACAGGTGTTCGATGGGATTCAGATCTGGAGAGGCTGCCGGACAGGGAAGGATGTCAGATTCGGTCAGGCAGTAAAGAGTTCGCCGTGCGACATGCGACCTGGCATTGTTTTGCTGGAATACCATGTTGGGTAGCCCTGAAACAAGAAGGACAGAACAACAGGATCCACTACTTGTGTGACGTAGTGGTCCGCTGACAAACTGTCATCAATGTGTACCAGGAGAGCCCTGTGATCAAACATTATGTCACCCCATCCCTGATGCCTGTTGAAGGACCGGTGTGATGCTCGGTGGAATGGGCTGGTTTGTAGCGTTCTACAGTTCGCCGCCATACCCGTCGACGGTCATAATCCCTGCAGACTTAAACGAGATTCATCCGTGAACCCGTTGACAATCAATGGTTCAGGTACGATAAAGATGTCACCACGCCAGTCGTCTAGCCCTGTGCTGAGTGATGAACGGTAGCCCCTGTTGCTACTACCAATGCGCGTAGCTGTACTTCATGCAATCTTTTGCGCATGCTGGCTTAGGAGGACACAGATGCACCTGCTCCTGGAGGCAGCCGGCTTCGAATGTCACGTGCCATGGAGAAAGGGTCCCTAATAGTCGACTGGCGGATACGCCTATCCGTGTGCACTGCTTCCTCTTCAGCGAGCAAGCAGACCTTCCTGAATCGTGTGGCACAACGTTGGATGGTTCTCTCGTTGTGCCTCACACGAGTTGCTACTGTGCGCTAAGATTAACTAAGTTCATGGAGTTCGATAATACGGACACGTTCCCCTGTCGTTAACTGATGGTATTGAGCTCGCCGACTTCTCTGAGGCATTTCCTACGCTTCTTCGAAAGTCGCAAATGCTAGACAAAAAAAATGAGATGTTGTTTGTGAGAAGAGAAAATTGCTGGTCTTTCCCTTATAGCACCATGACCTGAATGCGAAGTCACTGCGACGTGCAACACCGTCACGGGACGTCGCGAATGAGTCACAAATAAGACTGACTGTCTAATGTCCTTCTGCAGCAACGTCACAACGTGACGTCACCATGAACACACTGTGACTTGTGCACGACATTGTGACGTCAATGCGACGTTACATTCACTGCACTGTGACTTAAATGTTCCACGGATTTAAAACTGAAAAAACTTTTTTTTTGAGAAATTCATTGAATTACTTAAAATTCACAAAATCATAAAAAAGTAGCGAGAAAGTAGAAATATTGCAAAGCCATAAAATTTAGTCGCATGGTGCTTTCAAAAGTAGCAAAAATATCGAAAAGTCGTAAGATCTGGCAAGACGTCACAAACCGTGACGTTGGCGTCTCAAAGAAGTCACAAGCTATTGTCACTTGCAAGTCACACTGTGATTTCCGGTTGACGTCACTTATGGTCACCAGTATGACTGCGACCTATGTGACTCACAGGGACGTCACGGCGACCTCATTGTGACATTCCGTGCTATTAGGGTTATAACCCGAGTATGAGTACCACGTGATCAGATGCCTGCGCAAATTTAATCATTTGCATATCCATCCCTCCATTATCGCTCCTGAAATTTGCATGCTACTACGTGCATTATTTCTTAGTGATGCAATTTCACTTTTGAGGAGAAGTAGTCAGCTTCTGTATTACGTTTCTTCTTATGTACATTAACATTCGTCTTAATACGGCTATCATATTTGATACCGTACTTCTCCTGTCGGTACTATTGGGTTGGCAACAAAGTAATTGCGTTTTCTTGTATAAAATTCAAGCAAATAAGTTTTCAACAAGTTTTTAATTACAGGTAAGCTGTGCCTGAACATACGATTCATATTTGTTACATTTTAAAGTAAGAATTTCACTGGCAGTATTTTTTTTCGTCCGTAAAAGATGGCCAGCCTCCCCCTTTTTTCGCTTCTATCCTCCTTAGAGGACAATATTAAAAATGTCCTGAAATTAATTTTTAGGTATTCGTGACTGCTGTATTTTACAGAAAAAATTTCACGGATATCTCTATTTTTATTTGAGATCACGCGGGATATGTGAAAAGAACTTTTTGGCCCCTTACCCCCCCTAAGATTACGAATTTCGGAAAATGCTCTCTGATCTAGCACCTATGTTGAAGAACTCACGTACGTGCCAAATTTCGCATAATTAACTTCAGTAGTTTTGGCCAGGCGAAATATTGACATACGGAAAAACGCAATTACTTTGTTGCCAACCCAATATATTTCAGTCATAGCAACTGCTTAATTGATACGATTGCAACTCTCCCTTCGAATATAAAAGCCAACAAAAATGAAACAGCAGTTGAAATCGCGTACTTCTTGGTACAGTCGATGCCTTTTTCGAAGCTTATTCCATGAAACTACCGGTACCTGTTTAAGTTTTATACAAGTCTCGGATAGAATTTGTAGTTTCAACACAATTTTCCTTACTGTTTTAAAATTTTCGTGTAAAAAAGACATGACAGAAAAAAAAAAATGACACCAAAAACATTCCGTGTAGGTTTTAATAAGATTTCACTGCACATGTACTTTTTAGTACGTAAAGTGCAAATACCTTTAGATTATCATACAATCAAAATCATAATGTTAAAAATGCTTGTCTCGTCTCGCAAAAAAGCTGTAAAACTCTGTCTCGTCTCGCAAAAAGTCGTCTCGCGTCCATCCCTAAAAAAAATCATAAGCACAAAAATCGCTTTCAAAAATGGACGGAGGAGTTACCTGTTTAGCAAAAATTGCAAAATTCAGTATGTTCTGCATTTTTTCCTGAGCGTTTCATAACTCCTATAGGTTCATTGTTTGTAACAGTTCGCTGTACAGCTTGTAAAGAGACGTTCTAAATTTTTCCGAGTATCTAGCGCAATTAAGTTCTTTAAAAGGGTGTCCAAAAGTTCATTTCCAAAAAGAACAGAAAAAAAAAGAAGAAAGAAAGAAAGAAAGAAATTGAAACATCTTATAGAATATGCTTATGTGCTTCTAAACATCCCCAAATGCTTCATTCAAATGCATTTTTAAGAAACTCTTTGGGGAAAAATTACCTTATTTACCCGCGTATAGGTAGAGACATTTTGGACAAAAAAAAGAGTCTTTAAAATTGGGGGGGGGGGTTCGACTTATACGTGTGTCCTTAATTTTTAATTTTTTTTTAATCAGAAGTCAAAAATGCCCTTTTATAAGACATACGTTATCTTTCTACATTCCATCACACAATGACGTCTTTTCAGGTCGATTTTCATACCGGGAAGAATGTAACGATACAAAGATTGAAAACGTGTATCATATTGTTTTTCTTGTTGGATTACGGACAATTAGCTACGCGAGGACTCTAGGGCGAAAGGTAGGGTGCCCCGCCCCCCGTGGGGGTCTTTCTGAGGGATCCTAACCCAATACGTGTACATGATGGGCCGATGACGACTTAGGAATTTTTAAAATTGTTTGAGTCTGATATTGAATCGGATCTTGAATCAGTTTAACTTTGTATATTAGTATTTTGCCATATCATACTATCACTAATGTCATATTATTATTATTATTCATTATTATCAGTTTAATTTTATATACTACTTTTGTATTGTTATGTATATAGTACTTTCTTTATTTACAGATGCTTTTGAATAAATGTATTTAAAAAAATTAAAGTTTCTTGATCGGGAAAGTGGTGTATCGACTTATACGCGGAATTTAAAAAAATTCAATTTTTTTTTTATCAAGAAAGTGGGGCGTCGACTTATACGCGGGATCGACGTATACGTGGGTAAATACGGTAGCTATCCTCCGGTCGCTTTTTTGCTCGTGTTGAATGTTGCAAAGAGTATACCATAAGTCAGAAGGCTCCCAAGCGCCGACAGAATGAGATTCTTTTCAATGGCTATGGAGTTGAGAATCTTAAAATTTCCAACACTTTTCTTCATCGCTGTGACGATTCGCCAACTTCTTAGCTGGATAAACCTGATGGATGATTTCTGAGCAGTGGCTTTGACGTCCTCGGCTGCATCTTTAACATAGGAACCGAACATGCATATGCATACAAACTGAAGGAAGTACAGTGAAATCTGAAACACCGCTGCATAGCTTAGCGCACCCTCCACGTAAGAGGAAAACAGAACATCGTAAATATTTCGAAACACTGAAAAAAGTGTGGCGCAAACTGTCAGAAACAACTTCGAGTGCAGAATCTTATTAGCGCTTGAAATCGTAGCCGATATTTTGCAGTGGACATCGAACAGATGCTCTAAATCTTCGTCTTTGCTGTGCTGGAGTCTTTTGTTCAATGCAGTCAAAGATTCTTTTAGCAGGAAGCAGACAGAACAAAAGTACGCTGTGATAGCTCCTTGGCAAAAACTGATCTCGAGCAATGTTATAGAAACGTATAGACCCGGAATGGCAAAAGGAGGGGGTATAAATCCAAAGAGGTGGTACTTCTCAGGAAAGAGGGGAACTACTAAGCACAAAATGTACAGAAAGTTACCATATATAATGAAATAGCCAATCAGAAGAATAGTGTTTAATTTAAAAATGAACTTACTGATCAACATTTCATTTTCGCAAAGATCATTGTAAATGCTATCCAACTTTTGCATTATGTCTTTAAGTTTCTTTCTTCTAGTGTATAATGACACCCGACTCAAAGAAATCATTAATATGATGGTCACATTCGAAATTTCACTTCTGTCAATTGTACCATTTTTCAGCGATAGCAACATCTCAGTTAATACTAAAACCACTCTTCCTTCGAATGTAAAAAGTAAGAGCAATGAAACAACAGTTAAAATCGCGTGCTTCTTGGTGAAATCGATGCCCCTTTCAAAGCCGATTCCATGAAACCACAGGTATCTGTTTAAAGTTTTGTACAAGTCTCGGATAGAATTTCTGTATGTACCACGTTTGCTCCGATCAAATGGCTGAGTGTTGCAAGATTTTCTTTCAAAAAGCATAATATCTTCGTATTTCAGATTCATATTGAAAATTCGAAAACCTTTCTTCATTCAAAATTACAAGGAAATATTACGTAAACTTTTAAAATAAGTTTTTCACTTCACTTGTATTGACTCCATTCAGAAAATGAAGTATCTTAAATTATTGTGTACAATGAGGAATTGAACTGATATGAAAAAGCAATGGTTACCCTCCTGTTTATATTTTATGGATGGCAACTCAAAAATGACTAGTCTCCAACTTCAATATGCACGAAGCATGCAAAAGCAAAATCAGTGCATCGCTCAAATATATTGTCAAATATATTTTTTTTTTTTCGTGAAAAGGTACTAAGATGCAATAGCTACAAAAGAAACTTTTTTGTCTGTTTCTAATTAGTACAGGTCGACATAACTTTGTAGAGAGCAAGTGAGTTTTATCGACATCTCCAAGGACAAACCGAGTGCGATTGAACAGTATTGATAATACAGAAATACGCTGAAATTTTCAACATTTTTTAACAATATCTCCATGACAACTGTTTTGCAATAACTCACTGAAACCTTACTATACCTTTGAATTGAAAAATAATTTATTTGTAACCATAACTTTTCGAAATCATGATTCTAACATATTGCAGCTGAAATTTATACTTTCAATTGTTGGGACAATTGATTTTTTTCTCCTAAATAGAGTACAACGGGAGAATATACTTTGAATATATTGATGCAAGTCCTTCAAAAATATGTTGAAATGGTAAATAATAATTATTTTCTTTAGATAAAAATAAATTTTTTTCCAATTTTGAATCCGCATGAAACTTCCGACGATGTTTACTTGCTGACGTTTTAAAAATAACGCATCTGTGAGCACGGAAATTATAGATTCGACATTATATAATTTCTTTAAGCTATCGTTTGAACTTCACGATAACTCTATTCTAAACCTGGATATTTCTACAATGTCTGCATCATGCCGGACAAAATGGCATTGAAATAGAATAGAATATCTGAAACTCATACAAGGCTATCAGCATCACAATAAAACAGCTTTGAAATTGAAATCTGGGTCTACAAAAACAGACTTTGCATTTACTTAATTTCTGTTTTTGCATTTTCTGAAGTTTTTTTTTTTATTGCTTGTAAACAGCTAATTTTGGAAATTTGTCCCGCGCACTTTAAAAGAAGAAGTACATTTATGGTCGAGTAACAATAAACTGAAAATAAAAGGAAAGAAGTTTTCGTGAGACAGATTGTGGTATAAGGGATCAATAATTCTCTAAAATTACTATCTCGTGTGCGTTGCAATTGGATTTTTTATACCTGAAAAAGATAATTACGATTATATCAGTTTCGCTGCCTCCAAGTAAAGTTAAAATTACGTGAGGATATATACAGACTTTCCACCCTTAACCCTTTGAGGCGCAACCCTTTCCCAATGCTGAAAAAAGGGCAGCCGTTGCCATCGCTCGATTTAACGACCAGCAAGATGGCGGACATCGAAACGTTCATCGCGGGCCACAGATCTAGGGACCTCTTTTTTCACGCAGCTGGCTGTGAGACAGCTGCGTGAAAAAAGGGTCAAATCTAGTCTTCGTGACTGGCAACAGTCAAAACGTCAGAGTTTGGTGCTTCCAGATCGGAAAGGTCCAAATCTATTCTTCGTGACTGGCAACAGTCAAAACGTCAGAGTTTGGTGCTTCCAGATCGGGAACACTGCGCGTTAAAGGGTTAAACTCACTTACCTTTATTTTCGCAACAGTTAGTCCTAGATGCATACCTTCTTTTTATTTATTTATTTATTTCATTTATGGATTTCAAAAGTTAAAAAAGTAGAGGAAATTAAAAAGTGAAATCTGAAGTTCTTTCAAACCAGTCGCTCCATTACAAATCGACAGCAGGTGCAACTATACGTACACATCACGTACAAATCTTGTAGGTTGCAGAAGAGACACGTCTAAGAAATGGATGATTTTACTGTTGAGCAGAGCAATGATGTTATCGAGTTATATGAAAAAGGAATTTCGCAGAGGAAGTTAGTGATTAATTTTGGTTGTGAGAAACCCATCAAGCAAATTTTAAAGCAAATAAATTTTATTATGGCAAATTAGGAATACATGAAGAATATCTTTTGTAAGATGTAAGAAATAAATGCTCTTTTATAAGTAAGAAATAAAATAGAGAGAAATATACTGTCGAAAACAGAAAAGAATGAAACAATCTGAAATGTTTAAATGTTTTATTAAATTTTAAAAATATTTTTGTATAAGTACGTATGTATTTGTATAAGTTTCATATAAATAACATAACAAACAAAATTTTTAAGCATTTTATTTATTTATTTATTTATTTATTTGGGGGGGGGGTATAAAATGTTTATATTTCTTTGAGTGATCAATTCTTAATAATAATACAAAATAAAAAAATTAAATTAAAAGGAAGAAAATCTGAAACACTTTCAGGTTTTAAATACGCACTATAGTGCTACTTATTAAAAGCATATCATAATTTATGCGTCGTCCTTATGTTTCTTCCTTATTCCATTAAGTTGGAAAGGGTATCATTATTCATGAATGAGCCGTATTTTGCTTTCTTGTTTCATAAAACCAATCTTTGGAATCGAAATCTATCTTAAAATCGCCTACTTAAACTATTTTACAATCTTCGCCAAGTATATTACAACTATACTTCACCGTTTTAAATATTGGCTCGAATGCGCATCATAATCCATGAGTGTGCCATGTTTCTCTTTCTTGGGTTGATTCCTACTTAAACGCCCCGACTCTCGCCAAGGTGGCGATCATTAAACATATGCAATAACCATGGCGATTTTGTGCATTTATGTGGCGATCGTAATTTAGAATTAAAATAGCGATTTGGAACAACCTATAAGTACAGCATTTCGTCACATTTTTATTTATTTTGGGTTGCCAATTAATGTAGTTTTAATAATTAAGTATCTTCAAATTCCTTAACTGGTGTGTTTATCGCTAATTTATTCACTTTAGTTTTCATCTAGTTCTTTTGGGAGCATTGAAACTTGTGCATAACTCCTAGAGACCGATGACTGCAAAGCTCGCCAAAGTGCGGGGAATTTTTAGGTTGGCGAGAGT
The DNA here is from genome assembly GCA_038373885.1 of Cheiracanthium punctorium. Lineage (NCBI taxonomy): Eukaryota > Metazoa > Arthropoda > Arachnida > Araneae > Cheiracanthiidae > Cheiracanthium > Cheiracanthium punctorium. The sequence goes on along the minus strand of JAWZYV010011706.1, from coordinate 15,322 downwards.
AGGGGCGTTAAAATAAGAATCAACCCTTTCTTGAACTATAAAACACATCTTTGGAATCGAAATCTATCTTAAAATCGCCTGCTGAAACTGTTTTACAATCTTCGCCAGGCATATTCGAACTATAGGCATATTCCAACTATATTGCGTAGACATATTTTAAATACTGTTTGGAATGGGCATCATAATCCATGAGTGCACCGTGTTTTCCTTCTTTTTTCTATTAAACTCTTCTTCGGAATAGAAATCTATATAAAAATCTCCAAAACTCTTAACAAATTTTCGCCAGCCATAGTCAAACTATACTTCACCTTTATAAGTACCATTTGGAAAGTGTATCAAAATCTATGAGTGTAGCGTGTTTGTCTTCTCTTCTATAAAACACTTCTTCGGAATTAAAATCTGTTTACAATATTCACCAGACATTTTCTAACTATACTGAAAATATATTTAAAATAAAATGCAAGAATATAGAGTGGAAACTAAAGAAAACCCTACGCAAGTCCCTAAAAGAACACATTTGAAAAGTGACTCGACGCGCTCGCGTAGACAAAAAAACCCGTGATTGAAAGAAATAGCACTCAAGTGCTAAAAAAAAACACATTTGAAAAGTGACTCGACGCGCTCGCATAGACAAAAAACCCGTGATTGAAAGAAATAGCACTCAAGTGCTAAAAAAGAACACATTTGAAAAGTGACTCGACGCGCTTGCGTAGACAAAAAACCCGTGATTGAAAGAAATAGCACTCAAGTGCTAAAAAGAACACATTTGAAAAGTGACTCGACGCGCTGGCGTAGACAAAAAAACCCGTGATTGAAAGAAATAGCACTCAAGTGCTAAAAAGAACACATTTGAAAAGTGACTCGACGCGCTCGCGTAGACAAAAAAACCCGTGATTGAAAGAAATAGCACTCAAGTGCTAAAAAGAACACATTTGAAAAGTGACTCCGCGCGCTTGCGTAGACAAAAAACCCGTGATTGAAAGAAATAGCACTCAAGTGCTAAAAAGAACACATTTGAAAAGTGACTCGACGCGCTGGCGTAGACAAAAAAACCCGTGATTGAAAGAAATAGCACTCAAGTGCTAAAAAGAACACATTTGAAAAGTGACTCGACGCGCTCGCGTAGACAAAAAACCCGTGATTGAAAGAAAAAGCACTCAAGTGCTAACAAAATAACGAGAGGTTCGTTGCTTTCTAGGATCTTTAAGCCACCCTTTGGCGCGTTCATGGATCCTTTGAAAACGCCTTTTCAATTGCTGATAATTTTATTTTTTCTGGTAAGTTTCTTCTCTGAAAAATTTCCCTCATTATTCCGAAAACTGAATCAATGCTGTAAGTCCATAATTTTTACTCAAAATCAATATCTTTCTAGTGTGTAGTTTTTTTGCTTCTTAAAAAGTAATAAACAATAAAATCGTTTAAGTACTATAATTTAATGTAAGACATAACAGAGTGAGGGACTATAGAAGAAGACGACCTAACCGACGGAGTGAGAAACCGACACTAGGCCGAAGTTCCGCGAGGAGAATGTCTTCATAATTTTGCTCTTCTGTGTCTGCATTCTGTAATTTTGCATTCCTCACAATTGCAGTGTTTCTTTACTGTGATTCACTTTTCAATTTTTTTTTTTTTTTTTTGTTCTGCAGGTATTTGAGTCCCTCGAACCTAATTGCAAAGCCCTTTTGAGGATTTATCGTTAACTTTGGCACCAAAAAATGATTCTCAAATCTTAACACAGCTTCTGTATTTGGGAAGATATTGCCAAACCCTACTTTTTAATCAGAGAATAATTTTTCGTTGTGCTGAATAATTTGTAGTCTTTTCCTTTTTCCCCTTAAAAAAAAAAAAATCTTGAGTACTGGCAAAATTTCCCTAAATATGGATTCAACGACTTAGGGATTGTATACAAATTTATGTTGTTTTTTTTTTATCTTTCGCTTGAAAATTTCAACGTCATTATTCTAGTAAATATGATAGTTTCTGTAAAAGAACGTATGCATCTTGGACTAACGGTTGCGAAAATAAAGGCGAGTTGAAGCCTGCAAAAACTGCAAACGTATCTTGAGATAATTTTAACTTTATTTGGAGGCGGTGAAACTGACAGTATTATCGTAACTACCTTTTTTTTTAGGTACAATAGATTCAATTGCAATGTACACGAGATAGTAATTTCAGAGAATTATTGATCTAAATACAGTATTAGCGTATACAGAGATACAAAGTTTGCAAAGTTAAAATACCACGATCTGTCTCACGAAAGTATTTTTTCCTTTTCAGCATTTATTTTTACTCAACCTTAAATATATCCCAGCGTTTTTATTGCAATCTACATTCTTTATTGCAATCTACATTCATAAAATAGTTAACGAAATTGCTAATAAATATTACAAGGCTCAAAACCATGTACATTAATTTTTCTCGAACTCATTTTGTATACAAATCCTATTTCGCTCCTCGAAAAATGCTATAATTTTAAGCAGCTGCAACTCGGTGAATTTTGGTCGTAGAACGACGCTTTCTTTCTTTCTTTCTTTCTTTTTTTTTTCATTATGCTTGAAATTGTATAAAGAAAAATTTTCTAAATATAACTGGTAGGACCGGAGGACCGTACAAAAATTTAAATTTTGTAATTTTTATAGGAATTGTTTTATTGACTTTGATTGTTCGTAGATTATGTAATTTAAAGCATTTTTGCAATTGGAACTATGTGTCTCTGACTAACGGTTTAGGCCAGGGGGTCCCAAACTTTTTTCCCCCGTGGCACCCTTGTCAGGCTAAAAACACTTCGCGGCACCCTTGTCAGGCTAAAAACATTTCGGGGCACCCTTCTCAGGCTGAAAACGTTTCGGGGCAGGTTACTTTTAAAGCAATATGAATATGAAGGTTAGAATGAAACAGTTTGGATACATTTTTCATTGTTTCTTTTATGTTTATTGGGCTTACTATTACACTATCTTGGAAAAGAAATATATAATTCCCCCCCCCTCCCTTCCCATATTTCAGGGAGTTCCTGTAAAATAGAGGCGACTGGACACCGAACTCTCTCGAACTTGACTAAAATATTTTTGTTTCGCCTACTTGATCATCGGCTTGGCAAACTTTTTTGTGAAATATCGGTTCAGAGGAATTTTTTTGATTATGCTCCCCCAAAAATTAGATTTTTCTTGATTATCTCCACGGCACCCCTTGTGAACGCTCGCGGCACCCAGTTTGGGAACCTCTGGTTTAGGCAATACTTATTGGGCACCGTTAGTACTGGACACCCTGTATAAAGCTTGTGAAGCCAATATTTACGAAAACTTTTTTCATTCATTTTCAGCTTACTTTATTCAACCATAAATATATTCCAGCGACTTTTTAAAGAATAAATCTCTAAAGCAAATTTAAAAAAAATGACATCAATAAATGTAAAATCTGTTTTACTATTCTCAGATTTTAAGTTTCGAATAAAAAACCAATTTACTGCTGGGGAGGTAGTCTTATAAATTATAGGCTCCAAATATTTTATTCCATTTCAATAGCATTTTGTCCGGCATGAAGCAGGAATTATCGAAATTTCTAGATTTAGAATAGAGTTTCGGTGAAGTTCAGATGGCAGTTTATAAAAATAATAGTGCTAAATGTATAATTTGTGTACGCAGAAATATGTTATTTGTAAAATAAACGTCTCTGAAAGATTTAGGTGGGTTCCATTTCATATTTCATATTTCAACGATGTACAGAGAAATTCAATTGCATATTTACTTTTTAAATGTATTTTTAAAGGATTAACATGAATAAACTTATAGTAATTTTTTCCGTTAGTAGCACAAAATTTGACACAAGAATATGTCACATTTGCACAAGAATATGTCAATTATCCCAACTGCAATTGAAGGTTTATAGATTTCAGCTGCAATATATTGAAATCATGATTTCGGGAAAATAATAGCTCTCAATTGATTGTTATTAAATTCAAAGGGAAAGTAAGGTTTCAGTAAGCTATTATCGACAGTCGTCATGGAAATATTGTTAGAAAAAATATGAAAACACTCAAATATTTAACCTTATTTCTGTATCATCAATAAATAAATTTCAACTATAGTCAGTTTTCTGCACTTGAAGAGGATGATAAAGCTTAGTTGTCATTATGTATGAAGTTACATCAAGTTGTACTTGTTTGAGAAACTGAAAAAGACAATTGTGTTTATAAAACATAGTAAACTTAGGTAAATGTTTTTATAAACTGTATTTTAATACCTTTGCGTGCAATTATATGACAAGAAAGCAGAACGATGCACCAGCACTCTTGTTTTTATATTCAAGATTGAAATCCAGCTAATGAAAACTCCAAAAAACAATGTTTTATTTCAGTTTAATTTTTCATTGTGTGATAATCTACACGTATTTGTACGTTATGAGCAAACAGTGCATGTGCACAGTCGAAAACTGTCTTAAAACATATACGGAATATTTTTTGTTATTAAATAAATAAATAAATTTTTGTCATGTCTTTGAAATATGAAAACCATATGCTTTTCCAGAGAAAATTTTATGTCACTCAATCATTTGATCGGAGTAAATTTGTTAAAACTGGAAATTATATCAGACACTTGTATAAAACTTTAAACAGATACCTGTGGTTTCATGGAATAGGCTTCGAAAAAGGCATCGATTGCAACAAAAAGAACGCAATTTTAACAATTGTTTCATTTTTATTGGCTTTTATATTCGAAGGAAGAGTTGTTATCGTATCGATTGAGCAGTTGCTATCGCTGAAATATAGTACCGACGGGAGAAGCACAATATCAAATATGATAGTCTTATCAATGAATTGTTTCAGTCGAATGTTAATATACACGAGAAGAAAGAAACTTAAAGAAATAATGCAAAAGTTGACTACTATTTACGATGATCTTGGTGAAAATTCAGTGGTAGTTAAGAAATTCGGGTTTAAATTAAACATCATGCTGTTCACTAATGACTTTTTTGTATGTTGTACTATTATTGACTTTTTGTACTCATTGATTCCCCACATTCCTGTGACATACCGTCTCTATGGATTTATACCCCCTCCTTTTGTCATTCCAGGTCTATTTGTTTCTTTCATGTTGCTGGCTATCAGTTTTTGCCAGGGAGCTGTAACAGCGTACTTTTGTTCTGTCTGCTTCCTCCTGAAAGAATCTTTGGCTGCATTGAACAAAAGACTACAGCACAGCAAAGACGAAGATTTAGAACATTTATTCTATGTCCATTGTAAAATATCGGCTGTGATTTCAAGCACAAACAAAATTCTGAATCCAAATCTGTTTTTGTTTGTTAGCAGCACACTTCTTTTGGTGTTTCGAAATATTTATCGTGCGATATTTGCTTCTTATACTGGGGGTATGGCAAGCGTTGCAATCCTGCTTGAGGCAACGGTTTGCTTTCTTCAGTTTGTTTGCTTCTGCACGTTCGGTTCCTATGTTGTAAATGCAGCTGCAGACGTTAAAGCCACTGCTCAGGAATCATCCGTAAAGTTTTCCCAGCTGAAGAGTTGGCGAATCGTCACGGCAATGAAAAAAGTGTTGGAGGATTCAAGATTCTCAACTCCATTGCCATTGAAAAGAATCTCATTCTCTCGGCACTAGGGAGCCTTCTGACTTACGGCATACTTTTTGCAACATTCAGCACAAGTAAAACTGCTACCGGAGGATAGTTAATTTTATCAGCAAAGTACTTTATGAAAAGAACTCGCACAGTTTGGAAAGAACTCTTAGGGACATTTAGTTGAAGCACATATGTATTTGTTAGCGAGAATTAATCACCATACAAGATTTAGATTGATGCAATGTCTTGTTGCGTGTTTGTCCTTTGGATCCCGATGTAATACCACCACATTTTTCATTTTTTACTCAAGGCTGCAGTAAGAAATTAAATTACTGCATACATTGTGTCTCACTTCACTGTCCTATAAAACTTTCTTTCATTGTGAAAGAAAAAGGTTCTGGTACTCGTGACTTATTTTGGCCAGTAAAATTCCCTTTCTGAAGCAACTGAGGAATATAGTGGTAGTGAAATCTCATGGAAACGTTTGCATTCTTAGACATTTGACGTTACAGAGCTGCAATCTTGGCGCAGTCGTAATGTTGCCAATCAAGCTTTGTGGCCGCTATAAGATATCACTCGGAATTTTTTTTTTTTTTTAATTTTTAAAAGTTCGTTTTAGTGACTATGAGTGACTACTACTTTTGAGAGAATAACTGATATTATGATGTATTTTGAATCCTTCAGTATTCAATCTCCAGGGTATAGTATAAAACGATTTGTCCTATTCAAGTAATCATAAGTCATTTGATGAACTGAGAGTGCTTGAGGTTAGAAATTTAGATTCACGTTAATTAAAACACTAAAGAAAAAGGACTATTGCTTATTTTCTTCGTCATATTCGTTGAAAGACCATTTTCTGGCACTCAAACTGTGTTCAGAAGTTCTTGAAAATCCTTAAATTTTGTCATTAAAAATTGTTTGTGTTTGATAATGAGCTTTGAGAACCTTAAGAAATTCGTATACAACTGATTTGCAATTTACAAATATTCAAAATAGTTCACGTCAACAAGAAACATTCTTATTACCATTACATTATTAAACCTACCATTAACTTAATCGTCTAATCATCCGTTTTACAGAGGCGAAAAAATAAATGTCGCCTTTCCTCTGGGAAAGTATTTCTCTATTCTGTCCAGCAAAAACCAATTGCACATATAAGATATTAATATGAAACTAGTTCGGCCGAAATGCAATCATTCTGTTCACATGTTCTGGTAGAACTCGTACGTATAAACTAAAGAAGCTTCAGAGAGGAAAAAGTCGCATGTCCAGGGTCATACTTCTAAATAGGTCAGAGTAGGCCGAGGCCAAGGGTGGCAGTTTTTTAAAGGCGGCTTTTCTTTTAATCGTATGTAGAATGCGCCTGATGCAAACCTCCCTTTTTTCTCGTCTAGTCTATATTAAGTATTCCCATGAATGCAGTCATTTCGTTCAAGTGGTTACTTACGATGTCATAAGTCATAGGCGTAACATACTAAGGGCAAAGGAAGCCATTGTCCCTCCTAAAAAATTCAAGAAATTCCGATATTCCCTATTTGAAAATATTCTCTACATTAGAAAATATTCCTCCCCTCCTCCCCAAATGTTACATGCCGATTTGCGCTAATGTCGTAAGTCATTTGCCAAGCCGAATGACTGGGGATGCCGCTCCCGCCGTATAACATGAACGTGATTTGCGTGCATTCAAAAATGTACCACATAGAAACACACAATAAACCACTTCCGAAAACATTTCCTATATCAATGACGCTTTCAATTCAAGTTATTATTTTTCATCTAAAATGCATTTTTTTAGGCTGTCAAATCATTAATAGTATGCATAGGGATATCAAAGTAAAGGGAGCAAATGGAGACGACAGATTTTAATTTTGCATATGGTCCGGCGCATGATGTTATGAAGTGTTTCCATTCTTAACATCTTGGAAGGTGAGTGTCATCAAGGAAGGTGAAGCTCGACCTCCTGGGAATGGCATGCTATGAATTCGCAATAACTCTGAATGTGCTGAATGCTGCAGTCTCATAAGTCGAATATTCGTTTATCTCGAAGTTTTCATGAAATAGCAAAATATATTAACATTTATAACACAAAATCATCTATATACCTCTAAGTTTCTCCTTTCAGTCGAAAGTTTTTGTGAAATAATAATAATAATTTTATTTCATGTTCGAAAATTAGAATAAGAATAAACAAATACTATTAATTTTTTTCTGTCTCTTTAACCCTTTAACGCGCAGTGTGTCCGCTTCGGGAACGCCAAACTCTGACGTTTTGACTGTGGTTAGTCACGAAGAATAGATTTGATTTCTATAAAAATAGTTGCGGGTGACATTGCTCCACGAGAATCCTTTACTTTTTAGCACGTCCTTTCCCGTAAACAAAAATGTCACGATTATTTTTAACAGCACTGACATCTGCCGAAAGATGGAAGAACGCGAGAACAGCTGGATAGATTGCCCAATGCTGAAAAAAGGGCAGGCGTTGCCATCGCTCGACTTAACTACCAGCAAGATGGCGGTAGATCGAAACGTTCATCACGTGCCACAGATCTACAGACCCTTTTTTTAGGACAGCTGGCTGTGCCGGGCACAGCCAGCTGTCGTACCATTTTTTTTTTTTTTTATAGCGGGCACTCTCGGTTTATAGACATTGGTAGCTACCAAGGCCAGAATGACTGGTTTCTTTATTATAGAGGCACCTATCGTATTAGCCGGAAAATAACGTATGTTTTTTTTTGTTTTGTTTTTTCTTATAGCGAGCACTTGCGGTTTTTAGACATTGGCCACTACCAAGGCCAGAATTACTGGTTTTTTTATTATGGAGGCACCTACCGTAATAGCCCGAAATTAACGTGATTTATTTATTTATTTATTGTCTGCGTATGTCTGATCAGGCGCGTAGCCAGGAAAATTCTTCGGGGGGGGATATGCGCCTGGAAAATATTTCGGGGGAGGGGATATGAACTTAAATGTGTATAAATAGACGGAATTTCATCACTAATCCAAACATTTCGGGGGGGGGATATATCCCGATATCCCCCTCAATGGCTACGCCCCTGGTACATGCCAAGGGTGTTAATTTCTACCAATAACTCCTGAAGAGTTCATTTCTACCTAATTCGGGAGCCCATAGATGGCAGAACTACGGATCGTTAGCGGGGCTTCTTAGTTTTGAAGCAAATACCCAACAGAAGACCCCGAGACTTAGTTTGACCACCCTCAGAGGTATCGTTTTGTGTGGTAACTTGGAGGACATTGCGACCAAAACCTATTCAAAGTGCCCGAGTCACCATTAGCGAGCACGGCGATCTTTGGTTGGTCCCAGAATCGAACCCGCTACCTTTCGGCTACGAGATCGATTCCCCACCCAACCGGGCTACAGCGGCCGTTCTCCAACTTGCTCCAACAATAGATTCAATCGGAATCAACGAAACAATTGTTATTCTGTTCAACAATGGAATCCTTATGTAGAACAACCAGGTGCTTAGAGTTGGGTCCCGGTGGTCTGTAACGAAGACAGCTGTCAGTCGAGAGCGAGCTGGACTGGATCTGGTTCCGGTCTCGAACAGTCAACACGTCGCTTGATTGAGACTGACATTCGGCTGGAAAGATTCGCTCGTCGGGAAACCGGACCCCGTTCGCGTTCCACCGCGAAAGACTTCCGCCAAAGAACCGTGTGGATTGTGTCTGGGTTTGGTTGGTTAAGGCTAAGGCTCTCTTCCCGCTGCGAAAGACTTCTGCCAAAGAACCGTGTGGATTGGTCTGGGTTCGGTAGGTTAAGGGATGCTACAGCTTTATTAGGCAGCGGACCGGCTTCTTGGGTGCAATGAATCTGATCTCATTAAGATCGCCGCTGCGGGTTGCGCCCACTGGGACCCCACTTTTTCTTTCTATTTCTCTGTCTCTCTCTCTCTCTCTCTCTCTCTCTCTCTCTCTCGTTTAAGGACCATCCCACTATGGGGTTGGCAACAAAGTAATTGCATTTTCTTAGGTAAAATGCAAAGAAATAAATTTTCAACAAGTTTTTAATTAAAACAATCTGTGTCTAAACATAGGATTTATATTTATTATAATTTAAAGCAAGAATTTTACTGGTAATATCTTTTTTGCCATAAATGAAAGATGGACACCATCCACTTTAGTTTCCCGCCTGTCCTCCTTCGAGGTCGATAATCAAACCGTACTGTAATTAATTTTTAGGTGTTCCCTGGTCCTAACCCGCATTTACGTGAAGTTTCGAAGAAAACCACGGAAAACTCCGACCGCTTAGGCCGGCGGACGCAACCTGGTTTCGAACCAGGCACCTTCCTCTCCCTGTTCAAAGCGCTAGCGCTATGCCACTGGTGGGGCCGGCGTTATAGAATGGTTCTTGAGCCACTACACCTCCTGAACGGCAGTAACTTAGAACTAACTGATTTTCTCTGAGTTGTCTGCCTGTCTGTCCGTCTTTTAATCATGGATTATGGGGGTGAGGCACTTCTGCTTTAGGAGCCATTTGGACCCACCATAAATCCAGATTAGATCGATTGCGGCAGTACATGCCAAGGGTGTTAATTTCTACCAATAACTCCTGAAGAGTTCATTTCTACCTAATTCGGGAGCCCATAGATGGCAGAACTACGGATCGTTAGCGGGGCTTCTTAGTTTTGAAGCAAATACCCAACAGAAGACCCCGAGACTTAGTTTGACCACCCTCAGAGGTATCGTTTTGTGTGGGAACTTGGAGGACATTGCGACCAAAACCTATTCAACGTGCCCGAGTCACCATTAGCGAGCACGGCGATCTTTGGTTGGTCCCAGAATCGAACCCGCTACCTTTCGGCTACGAGATCGATTCCCCACCCAACCGGGCTACAGCGGCCGTTCTCCAACTTGCTCCAACAATAGATTCAATCGGAATCAACGAAACAATTGTTATTCTGTTCAACAATGGAATCCTTATGTAGAACAACCAGGTGCTTAGAGTTGGGTCCCGGTGGTCTGTAACGAAGACAGCTGTCAGTCGAGAGCGAGCTGGACTGGATCTGGTTCCGGTCTCGAACAGTCAACACGTCGCTTGATTGAGACTGACATTCGGCTGGAAAGATTCGCTCGTCGGGAAACCGGACCCCGTTCGCGTTCCACCGCGAAAGACTTCCGCCAAAGAACCGTGTGGATTGTGTCTGGGTTTGGTTGGTTAAGGCTAAGGCTCTCTTCCCGCTGCGAAAGACTTCTGCCAAAGAACCGTGTGGATTGGTCTGGGTTCGGTAGGTTAAGGGATGCTACAGCTTTATTAGGCAGCGGACCGGCTTCTTGGGTGCAATGAATCTGATCTCATTAAGATCGCCGCTGCGGGTTGCGCCCACTGGGACCCCACTTTTTCTTTCTATCTCTCTGTCTCTCTCTCTCTCTCTCTCTCTCTCTCTCGTTTAACGACCATCCCACTATGGGGTTGGCAACAAAGTAATTGCATTTTCTTAGGTAAAATGCAAAGAAATAAATTTTCAACAAGTTTTTAATTAAAACAATCTGTGTCTAAACATAGGATTTATATTTATTATAATTTAAAGCAAGAATTTTACTGGTAATATCTTTTTTGCCATAAATGAAAGATGGACACCATCCACTTTAGTTTCCCGCCTGTCCTCCTTCGAGGTCGATAATCAAACCGTACTGTAATTAATTTTTAGGTGTTCCCTGGTCCTAACCCGCATTTACGTGAAGTTTCGAAGAAAACCACGGAAAACTCCGACCGCTTAGGACGGCGGACGCAACCTGGTTTCGAACCAGGCACCTTCCGTCTCCCTGTTCAAAGCGCTAGCGCTATGCCTCTGGTGGGGCCGGCGTTATAGAATGGTTCTTCAGCCACTACACCTCCTGAACGGCAGTAATTTAGAACTAACTAGGGATGGACGCGAGACGCGAGAATTCTCGCATTGTCTCGCGTTCTCGCATTGTCCCGCGAGACGAGACGCGAGACGAGACAGGCATTTTTTTTGCGAGACGAGACGCGAGACGAGAAAAAAAATATTTTGCGGGACGAGACGCGAGACGAGACAGAGTCTTGTCTCGCGCGAGATTTCTCGCGAGAATTCTCGCATTTTCTTCCGTCTCGCATAAATACGATCTGAAAAGCGACAATTTGCCTGAAGCCTCTACCGTTTAACTTGCGTCTCCTTCGTTTTCGGTCCTGGTATACTATCAGCACTCTACAATACGCACAAACACGTAACATTTAAAATTAGAAGAGACGAGAGATATACAAAACACACAAAGGAGAGGATAAAGAAAGAGGCGGAAAAAAAAAAGAAAACAGAGAAGAGTTGAAAGAAAAATAATAAGTAAATAGGAAAAGCGGTACGGTATGTTCAAATCTGACCACTTTTAGACGGGGCCCGGGGCATTAAGTTTGGGGCCCCCCCTTACTGTCCCCTTTTTTACGCATTAAGCCCCTTTACTGAGCCTACCTTTTTTAAGCATTTTAACCCAGTTTTGACCGCTGTTGTACTCGAAAATTGCATTAACTGTAGTTTAGTATTTAAGTTAACTGTAGTTTTTGTACTTTTATCAAATCGTATTTATCACCCCAAAAAAATATCTCTAACTTGATCTAGTGATAGACAATTAGGTAATACCTATATTATAGAGGAAATTCAGTGTTTTCCCCACAATTACTATTTCAGTACATATGAATTCATAATTTAGATAATCGGGATATATATGGGCCCCCTTTTTCTTCAGGGGCACCGGACTACCGCCCCCCCCCCTTGCCCCTGTGATAATCGGGTTTCGGGTATATCAGAGGGAGATTAGAAGTAGAGCAACTTGCATTCGCATTGATGCTTAGTCTGAGTAGGTTGAAATATGGTTGAATATCCTTGGTTGAAATATCCTTGTACCGATATTATCCTCAAACTTTCCCGCACGTTGCGGCGCGCGTAGGGGGGGGGGGGGACGCCCACCCTGGTGACAACTTTCTAGGGGCGGTTAAATCCCTATCGTTGGCCTATTTTAAAGAGATTTAAATGACATTTTTTATTCTTATATACACTGCTGGCCATCGTAAATGCAACACCCTGAAGGAAGCATGCAAATAATATGAAATTTACAACATGCATTAGCTGAGGTGAGATATGCAAATGATTAGAATTTCAGCGCAGACGCACATCAAGCGCGCCTGTGGCGCCACCTCAAAGCGCTATTTAAGGCTTGGAGATTTCGACGGTTTCAAGTACAGCAATTGTGTTTTTCTTGCTTTTTTTTCAAAAAAACGATAAATTATGCCTCGTAGGAAACAACGATCATCTTTTGATCAAGTATCCGAGTTTGACAGAGGAAGGATAGTGGCATACCGAGATTGTGGGTTATCTTTCAGGGAAATCGGGTCGTCGTATTGGACGAAACCAAACAACTGTGATGCGGATATGTGATCGTTGGGTGCAGGAGGGTACGACGGACAGACGTGATCGACCTCAGTGCACCACGTCACGTGATGACAGGCAGATTGTACGCATGGCAGTGACGGACCGCTCAGTCACATCACGAACCATATCACAGCAGATTCAGTCCTGTAACGCATCATCCCAGTGTCTGCGCGTACCATTCGACGTCCGTTTACAGCAGAATGGTCTGTCCGCAAGACGTCCGTTTGCTTTGTCTACCTCTGACGCGGAACCACAGACGTCTCCGCCGCCAATGGTGCGATGAAAGAAGGATGTGGACGACAGAATGGAATGAAATTCTCTTTACTGGACGAGTCACGCTTCTGTATGCAACACCACGACGGTCGGATTCGAGTCTGGAGACACCGTGGGAGAGAGGATGCTGAACAGCTGCATTATGCACCGTCACACACTGGTCCTGCACCGGTATTATGGTATGGGGCGGTATCGGATATCTCTCTCGCACTCCTCTAGTACGCATTGCCGGTACTTTAACCAGCCAGCTGCTACATCTCCGAGGTGTTGGAGCCAGTTGTCCTTTCTTACCTTCAGGGCTTGCCAACAGCCATATTTCAGCAGGATAATGCACGGCCACACGTGGCACGCATTGTCCAAGGGTTCCTTCGTCATCACCAATTGAATTGCTTCCCTGGCCGGCGCGCTCTCCGGATCTTTCGCCGATAGAAAACATGTGGTCCATGGTTGCTCAACGACTGACCCAGAGTTCATCCCCCAGCTGTCACACCAGATCAACTTCGGCAACGTGTGGAAGCTGCTTGGTCTGCTGTACCCCAAGAACACATTCAAAGTCTCTTTGAATCAATGCCGAGGCGTGTGGCAGCTGTGATCTCCAACAACGGCGGCTACTCTGGGTACTGATTTTTGGCAGGAACCACGCTTCATAGAATGCTGTAAATTTAATCATTTGTTACTTGGTCAACATGTTATCTACACAATAAATTTTGTTGTGATATCTCTTGTTTTTTCTTGGTGTTGCAATTTGGGTTGGCCAGCCACGTGTATTAATATCGGACCGGAAAGAAAATGCATAGCAATTTTTTTAAAACTATTTCTCTTTTCGTTTTTATTATCATGTTTTCCTTCCTTCGGCTTGCAAAACTTCAGAGTGTGACACATTTTCGTGTAAAAATCTCTCTATTCTAAAAAAAAGTAAAGGCCGCTGTCGCCGCCGCTGTCAAAAGCTTGTCAGCGTATCTCCTCCTAAACCGCGGGGATTTGAGTTTCGACTAAGGTGCCCACAGATTCGAAAAATTCCGAGGAACCTGCTAAGTTGATTTAAATATAGAAAATCAAATTATTTTAGAAGATATTAATAAAAAACTGAAAAAATAAACCGAATGGTTGCCAGATTTGGCATAAAATCATTCATTCCTTTGCAAGAAAGCGTTTCCAAGTATCTAGAATCGCGTGAAATTTACAAACATGAGTTAGAATTACGCCCATTTTACGCCAAAATAAAAACTATGAAATAAGTAACTCAAAACACAAAGTTGACAATTTTCAAATAGTAAGTTCGCTTAGACAACAGGAGTTTAGAATTAGCGATTATTCCTTTTTCCAAAACAGAATAACTAATATCTTGAAAATAAAAAATAATTAAAATGCAGATTATTTTAAAGCCGGTTCTCGTCCAGCTGGATTATTTGCTACCAGTAGAAATATTTGGCGGCGTTAACTATGCCATTATAGCAGTATTTGCTAGCGCGACGAGATGGTATAATTCGTGGTGCTAAGTACGCCAATCTGCAAACGATTATGTAAATGAAAATATGGATAATGGTTTTCCGGTAACCTTACATGAACAGTAATTATAGGTTGTGAGCATGTGTAAATCGCCAAATAATGAAAAGTCGCCATTGGTGGCAAGCTATCCTATCTGTTCGTAGCTTTTATTAACTTTACATGTACGCAAGTCGCCAAATAATGAAAACTGGCAATGGGTGGCAAATTCGAAGGGTGTCCAATAGGTTTTACATTATTAAAAATACAACTGAAACAGATGTTTTGATTTTAATTATGCTTTAGCTCCTAATTAATATAACTTTTGAATGGCAACATTGAAAATCATTGTTGTTTCTGAAGAGTGCAAATAATTTTTCCAGCGATTATAAGCGGAGTCCGCACGCCAGGTGTAGTATAGCTCAGGACCCGTACAACACGGATTCCCATAACAAAATATCTATCCGTGTTATTGAGGGGGAGGGGTTCTACTGTAGTGTGAAGTTTAAATTTTTATGTACCAATGAACATGCAAGAACCAAGCAATGCGTAGCTCAGTAACATTTCTATCTGATCCAATTCTTCGGGTTTTGTCT